>CAJFCP010000116.1:583227-783706 GCA_904066005.1 Synergus itoensis | reverse complement strand
ATTTCTCAAACGGAAAGTCAGTGAGCACTCTCAGGGCCGTCGATAAAGTAGCCTGATGGGCATAAAGGGGCTCCCCCCTCGAAATAAAAAATATTTCATACAAGAACGATGGATAGTCGGCTTTAAAACCGCTGGTAATTTATTTAATTTGTGCTCTTACAAGAACTTGTGTTAATAAACTCCATTTTAACACAAAATGTCTGGATTTGACGACGACAATCCCGTCGGGGATAATAATAAAGAGGAGATAATATTTACTTACAAACTTTCTTTCGCATTTAATCGATTAAAAAAACTCTTCATCTGTAAATGATATAGCGTTTGAAATCTGAAATACTCATTTGAGAGTTGGGCAATGGGCATTTTATCTATTTTTACATATATTATATTATGAAAATTATATTCATTATCATAATTTTAAATTTCAACTATAAAAAACTCTGTTTATTTTATTTTAATATTTAATAATATATAAAATTCCCGCGCCATATTCACATTTTCCGTGACCAAATCCTTCGGAAAATTGGTCGTGTGAATAGCCTGGGGACAATTGTCTGCCTGCACCGGTCGGGCAGGCATAGGTGTAAATGCACCATGAGTTTAATTTAGAAGGTTCGTACTTCGTAGGTAGGTCTCTATACCTCACTATACCTGCTTCAAAAGTATAGGAGCAGTTTTGACTGGTTTTGATAAGGATATGGTCAACTCCAAGCCTCTAAATGAAAATTCTTGGTCTTGTTTTAGTTGGAAGTCATGAAAAGTACAACGGCGATGTTGACTAACTTATTTGTAATAATATATTATTATTTAACATACATATGTATAGGTCTCAAAGTTTAGGAGTAGGTACGATATAATTTTTATTTTTACAGCACAAAATTTTCAAGATTTTATTTTTCATCATTTAAATTTTTAAATATTGCAGTTTTGTCAAATAAAAAAACGAGAAAATTAACAAGGAAAATTTTTCTTTTTTTAAGCAGGTGAAAGTAATCCAGATTACAATACAATCATGAATTCATCAACTGAAAGTATCCCATTGCTATCTCCGCAAAATGATCCCACGTGGAGTATGTGTGAAGGAGTCTCCATCCCGAAACGCAACTCGTACATTGCAAATGAGGATCATTTGCACAATCTGGGGTTAACTGTCGACAACGGTAAACCCAGATTCAAATTGAACGAGCCATGTTCAAGTCTCGCCGCCAGCAGTATTTGTGCACCCAGTGATGTCCAAGATTATCACTCTTCTCAATCTTTCGTCGTTTTGAGTCATCCTTCATTGGAAACCGTTCAGGCACAGTCTTTGGCTAATTACGAGAAAATTCAAGAGAAGACAGCTTCAATTGTACGTTATTTTTCAGTATTTCAGTCTCAGGTCGTCTGGCTCAATTATATTAAGGGTGCAGGATCCAAATTCTAATCTCACAATTCAATTTTTTCATTTTATACAAGAGATATTAGAAATTAATATTTTTCGCTCTGTAGGTGAAATTTATTTCGAACTAAAAGTATGGCTATAGAGAAAAAAAAGTGTTTATTTTTAATACTTTTTTTTCTAAAACGAAGAGTTCGAAATCTAAGCTCAAACGTCACCTTTTACGCAAAAAGTATTAAAATTTGACATTTTTTAGCTCTGTAGTCACTCTTCTATTAAACAAAAAAGAAAAGAAGTATTCGCGTTCAGTTTACACAGCGAAAGTATACCTAATTTAAATATTTTTAAATGATTAATAATCTTCTTACTTTGAATATCTTTCAGGATTATGGCCCTGTAATTTCCAGCATGAGTCCATCTGAAATTGAACATAAACTCTCAGAAATGTTGCATGAAAACCTGAAGCTAAAGGAAACTTTGGCTGAAAACAGTGAAGTCATGAAGAAACAATTCAATTCTTTGGCTACTTTTCAAGAAGAAGTATCTACTGTTCATCAGAATCACAAGCAAAAGTTTGCTGAGACTAGGGAATTGATTAATCAACTGAAAAAAGAAAATTTGGAGCTGAAGATGCAAATTTCGGTTGATCAATCTAAATCTTTAACGATGTCCCCTTTTAAAGTAATTTCCAAATAAATTTAAATTTCTATTAGATAAGATAACTGTTATTTAAGGATACAAAATTGATAATATTAAACTTATCCTTCATTCTCATATTTTTTCTTTTGTTATCCGTATTATGTATTTTTATTTTAATCACTTACTTTTATTGTAGCAGACAACCGAAAGCCAATCTTTACAAACAAGCGTCACAAAGCTTTGTAATTGCTCATCTCGCGAAGAAGAACTCACTAAACTCTTGAATGATGCCACAAATGAGTGCACGGAATCCAAAGAAGAATGTGAGAAGTTCAAGAAGGAATTAATTGATTCAAAAGAGCTATGCGATAGACTAACGAGGGAATTGGTTACATGTAAACGTGAGCCCGAGAAAGTGATAAGAGAATTGACTGAATCGAATGAAAACTACCAAAAAGAGTTGGCTACATCCAAAGAGCAGTGTAAAAAATTGTCAGAAGAAGTGGAGAAGTATCTTTCCCTTTCGAATTTAATGAGGCTTCAATTGAAGCAAAACTCGGTGAAGTCGGATTCAACGCCAGGAATGGATAGATCGAGCAATTCAAACGATTTCATCGTTTACTGTCCGTCGCCTACCAGAACTGAGGATTCTCAAAATTTGATCAAGGAATACTCTGACAAAGATAAGGAAATCAGTTTTCTGAAGGAGTTGGTCACAAGTTTGGAACAACAGGTTCAAGTCATGGAGAAAGATGTAAGTATACATAATTAAAATTGTTGATCAATTTTAAAATAGATACATAGTAAATTGCATAGATAGTAAATTTATTAAATATCCTATGATATTTCAGGCTTTTGTTCCACTTGAACCTTTAAAAATTCAAGAACCAACAGAAAGTGAGCTTTCTTCTTTCGAAGTTCGTCAGCGGTTGATTCAAGGAATGAAAGGCCACTCCGAAAAAATGGAAGTCCTCGTCGATTGCTTTTCCCTTCAATCTTCCCGTTACGTTCGTATTCAAGAATGCTTGAAGAAATGCTCAAACATTTTATACATCTTAGAGACTTCTTCGAATAACAAAGATTCCGCAATGGACAATTCAGCTCTTGCGACCTACATAAATATTTTAGGCGAATATCGTCAAAAACTGATGGACGAACAACTGGAAAACATCGTTGACAGACAAAAGTGGATTAAGGCTCAGAACCAGCTTCAAAAGATATTCTCTGATTATCAATACGCTCTTTTCGAATTGGAGAAAACTGAGTTGGAAAATGAAAAGTTAAAGATGAAGAACATTAAGATCGCAGAAGAGAAACTCCAGCAAGTGAAAGATCTTGAAGAACTCGCAGAGAAGCACAAAGCTCTTGAAGAAGCATCAGTGTCAATTGCTGTTGAAAAATTGTCCCTATTTGAAGAGATGAAATCGGTTGAGGAACTTAGGAAATCGCTTGTAGCAAGTCAAATCAGATGTAATATTCATTTAGAGAAGCTCGAACAGGGGAGATTAAGTCTGGAAGAGGAAAAATCAGCGCTCGACAAACAGGGAAAATTGTACGAGGCTCAAGAAAATGCTTTGATAGCGGAGAAGAAGGTTTTGTTGAAGAGATGCGAGGAGTTCAGTGAAAGGGCTTCCAAGTTGGAAGAACAGTTCATTAAACAGTGCGAAATTTCTGATTTAGATGTAAGTTTCTTTCTACAAACAATTTTGTTATAGTCATATTTTAATTCCAATTCTGAATCTAATTGACGAATTTGTTATTTATATTTCAGAAAGAAAACATGATGGTACTCAGAGCGCAGCTTGAAATTTTCCGTTCAGACTTTAATCAAGAAAAGGAAACGAAGAAAGAATTGATTCGTGAAAAAAATAAACTGGTTGAGCAGATTCAAGAACTCACAGAACAAAATCAAGAATTGAGGAAAGACATTGATCGATTGAGACCAAAAGTTCAATGTTCTCAACCACATCTTCCACCTTCCCAGCCAACTCAGCAACCTGTAAGTTCAATTTGATTATTTTTTACATAGTTTTCACAGTTTTTGGATGGAAGGAAGTGTTATGTCCTGGAGAGGATTAACACAGTCTATTACCCTAACAGTTCTCATTTTAAGTTCACGTTAATGAACTAGGGACGAGATCAAGTCAAAGAATTTTACACAAATTTCAAATAACAATCTTTATTCGGAAATTACAATTTTCACGTTTGAGAGAGAGGCAGATAGAGAGATACATATCTAGCTATGAAGATGTAATTTTTCGATTTATAATAAATAATAGTTCAAGAATTAGTTTTTTTATTCGTCTAATAATATCTACATTTGGTGTTGTCCTCCCATTAAACATCCAAAATATTTTGTAGGAAACAATTTATATTATTTAAATTTCTTAATCATGCTTGAGATTTACATCCTCAAAATATCAAACTCGAAGAACAGTGCCTAAAATATTTTTGACATGTCCAGATGGATCACAATTGTATCCAAAAAGGTCTTGAATTTATCCAAAGATCATACAGAAACATCTCTCAATCAATAATAGTTCCCTCTGTATCATTTTTGAGAATATTGTTAAAGTTGATGATTATAATTTGGATTGCGTCTTACTTTTGTAAGATATGGTGTGGAAAGTGGACCATCAGAGGCATTTTCAGTTTTATTTTTTATGTGCTGACATACTGGATTCTATCTCGTTAATTTGTAGGAGAAACGGTATATAATAATCACTCAGTCTTCAAAATCTCTCTTAAGTAAACGTCAGAGGTAAATTTCAGAAACAAATTCTTTGTACTTTGAATGCTCTGAAAATGACAGCACAATATTGAAAGACAAGATTTTAATAGGAACACTATCTTCAAAATTAAGGAAATTAAAGTTGTTGGATCCTAGTGCTAATAAACTCAAAATTTATTTTTCGTTCTAGCGACACTTTTATTTAAAATTCGAATTTTGAAGTTTGAACTTGGATCCAACACCCTTAAAACCTTTAAATTAGAAAAATCCAAATTGTGACCCACCTAGAGGCATTTTTCGGCACTGTTTTTTGTTTTCATCTTCTTGCTCCGCCACTGGTATTTTATGAATAGATATATGTATCTAAGAATTCTCCAAATTTTGTAAGAACTTTCTGATTCATTTCCTGTCTTACAATTTCTATACATTGTTCGCTTATGAAATTAATAATAAATGAATTAATAAATTTCTTCTTTTCAAAATTAACTTTTGAGAATTAATATTTAAAGATTTCCTTGCTTACAGGAAAATACGAATGCCTCTGGAATGATCCAGCTTTACTCGTGTCCTGTATGCGGTCATAAATTTTCAAGTTTGGAGCCTTTGGTAGAGCACGTAGACCGATGTATGTCACTTATCGAACAAGATGATTAAAATGTGATTCGATTTATTCAATTTTTCTATAGTTCTGTCGATACTGCAACATTTGCAGACAGTACACACACCGAAACGAGTGGCATGGATGGGGTTACTGTCATCCAGAATTTGACTAATATTTTTGGTAACGTGATTTGGTAAATTAGAAATTCATGTTTAACAGAAAGAAAGATCTAAGAAGTATTTTTTTTTTATATAAATTTAAAGAATACCTTTAATTTGAAGAATAAATTTTCTTAGTATACGATTGAGTGTATAAATATAAAGATAAAGCGAATTTTAAAGGATTTTTTTTGTTTACTTTACTGTGCATTAAAGTTATTCTAAAATTAGAGTGCGTTTTTTATTAATATAGTTTTTGAGAAATTATCTACACTGGGTGTCAAGCGACCTTAAAAACCTCGAAAATCTGGAATTCTTGAATTTTTTATATTTATTTTTGCATTAAAAATATTTTGTCAACTAAAAAAATGAAATCGTTCAATTTTTTTAATGTAACAAAACAGTTTTTTAATTATTTGATATGCAAAAAAGTTGACGTGGAAAAACTTAATTCTTGGATCTGGAAAGCCTAGAAAGTGAAAATAGTCTGGATAAAATCGCTTACCATTTATATAATTATATATTTAACGTAAATACATATATTTTATATACAAAGTGGTCTACAAAAGTGGACAATATTCAAGTAAATTTGAAACTTTAACTTCATGACCTTATTTATGATCATGAATGACGATTTCTTGATAAAAATGTAGAGATAAATACAGAAAGCTATGCGTGCTTGTAGTTAAACTCGATGTTTATTGAATATTCGTGACAATTAAATAATAGTTTTTTTTTTTATATAATACTTGATTCATTTGAGAACGCCTACGTAATTAATTCCATTTTTTTGTAATTATTATATAGTAGATAAGGAATGTTGTCTGTATAAATCTATTAGTGTATGTATAATTAATAAATACGGAGTAAATATAAAATACAATGAAAATAAGGCTTTTTATTTCCTTAATTTCAAATTTTTTCCTTCCTGAAGGGTGTTTAGTCCAAGTTCTAATCTCAAAATTCGATAAACTCTCCATTTTACTCATTTTACTTAAAAAAGATTACAAATAGATATTTTTTTTGCCCTGTAGCAATACTGATTTTTCAACTAGAATTGTGCGTACAAAGCAAAAAAAATGTTTTAACGAAGAGATAGAAATCTGACCTGAAAATATAATCGTTTCATATTGCGCCACAAGTATTAAAAGTAAAGAGCTTTTTGTTCTATACAAACGCTTCTATTTGAAAAAGAAGTAGGTACCGCTACAGAGCGAAAAAATATCTAATTATAATATTTGTTAAGTAAAACGATAAAATCTAATTTTTTATTTTAGAATTTGGATCCAACGCCTTAAATTGCTATTTAATTTACTTTAATTTTAATTAAATTTGCGATATTAATTTCACTGCATTGAATTTAATCTAAACGCCATTTCTACCAAATTTTGAGGAGCTGAGTCCTGATAACACACGAATATTTCCTTAGCTTCAGAGTTACAGTTCGAGTACATTCGTCCTACAACCCAGTAAGTAGTGTTATTCCAATCAAAGAGCACTCCGTGCTCCTTGATTGCTACTAGGCTCTTGTTAATCACAGATTTATCCATGTTCTGATTTAACATTTTCTTAAACCTTACTGTATTTTGCAATAATCTGTGTATCACGTGTACACATCTGCTACACTTTGTAAGTAGTTCTAAATTTTTCGTTAAATATCTGTCTATTGTGGATGAAATCAAGATTCCTTCAAATAAATCTAGATGAACGTAGTGAAAGAGGTAATTTTTGTCACCCGACGTTAATACTTTCGGGACAATATATTCAGCTTGGTGTAAAAGATTTTCTCGTATATCTGAGATGTCCATGTTATTCGCTTGTCTCTCATTCTGAAAAAAAGATGATTACTTTAACAGAATATAAAGTTTAAATTATTATTTATTACATTACTATTAATCTTCAATGCAATATTTAATAGTACTATAAAATAATACTAATTATAAAACTCTGAGTAAAAATATATAAAAATCTTATTATTAACTCTGTATAAATCCAGATCTGAGTCGCTGTCATCAGAGTACTTCGACGTAACATTGATTTTTTCTCTTATCGCTCGTCTTCCAAGTATCGGCGCAGCTTCATCACTCACTTCACTGACAGCTCCTGTTCCTTGACTTAGAGAGTCTTCAGATGTTTGAAATGAGTACACTAAAAAATAAAAAATATATTTAATGATATTGAATATTTATATATTTGGACTGATAATGAAGTCAAAAGAATTGTTTACCTGATCCAGAGGCAACAGTACTTTCTTCAGGACTACGGCGTTTCGATGTAGGCGTCATTTCTTGCGATTTTTTATTTGATGAGGGATGGTTTGTTTTAGTGGAGTAGCTCTGAACTTCGGAAGATTTAATGAATCCCAAAAGATTTTCGGTAATGCTTGTAGAAGTTTTCACAATTGATTGTTCTTCCAGGAAAATAACTTCTGGTCTAGCATTAGCTAAAATCCATTTTTCTGCCATTGTTGATATACCGATCTTCTGTATATGCTTCAAAGTCTCCTGTGCTTCTTCGACGTAGAATACATCTGGGCCTACGTTTTCTTCAAGCCTACGTTATTCATTTAAGGATGTAGGATCAATTTTCAATCTCAAAATTTGAATTTTTCATTTTACTTAACAAATATTATAAGCAGATATTTTTTCGCCCTAAACCCATAATTCTATTTAAGGAGTGAGTACCGGTACAAAGGAAAATAATACGTATATATCTAATTATAAGATTTGTTAAGTAAATTAAAAAAAAAAAAATTATCAGGATATATTTTAAGTTTTCTAAACTCACTTTGCAGTACATCCACCAGATTCCAAAAGTACTGCTAGCAAATCGTGCTTGTATCCAACAACGAGTAAAAACCATTGTCTCAGAAATAGTGGCTGTCCATCCGCAATTTGTATAATCTCGTGTTCAAAGAAGGTAGGGTAAACTTTTTTCCAAACTATTAGGGATTTTACTGCCTCTTTAGTAACTAAGTTTAGTAAACCATACTGTCGTAGGAAAGAATGTACTTGAATTAAATTATCATGAGGCAAGTGAGATCCAATTAAATAACTCTTGTGGTATAGGCAACTTCCAATAATCGTGTATAATCGCTGACAGTCCATTGGATCCTCATTCTATTGTTATAAATAACATAAAAAAATTTGTTTATTCTTCCTATATTTACTTTTATAGATACCAGCATTATAATTAAAACGAAAAACAAACCCAATCCCTGTAATCCATAGCTTCCATTTCATTCAAGGCAGCATCTATCTGTATCTGTGCATCTCTTGACAAACGAATCAAGTGTGCAGCTGGCAAAATTGTTTCAAATTCACATTCTTGTGCAACGTTATCCAAATTCTCATTTAGATAGGCCAGGTCATTTCTGCCACGGTAGGATTTCTTGAGTAATATACGCTCACAAAAGAGAAAAAATAAATGATCCAATGATGAATGGTTTTCCGGAGACGTAAAACACTTGGTCAAATTTTTATATGTAAATTCAAGAATTCTTACGATCTCTGCAGATAATTCGCTAGCTTCATATTCATTACAGCTGAAAAGAAATTAAATTAAGTGTCTTAAGTTCAAGCTCTAAACTGATAATTCAGTTTCCTCATTTTATGCGAAAAGTACTCAAACGAGACATTTTTCACTCAATAGGCATACTTCTATTTCAAAAGAGAGCGAATTTCATCTACAGAGCGAAAAACTACCTAGTTCTAATATTCATTGACTGAAATGAGGAGATTGAATTTTGAGGAAGGTAAGTCTAAAAATTTGTTCTCAAATCAAGCTTTCGCCAAAGACATACCAGCTATCTGGTAAGGCTATTAGAAGCAAGTGATCATCTTGTGCTGTGTATGTAACATGAAGGTTTTCTTTCACAAGACATAGAGTTGAACTGAAAAATGATAAATTGTCAATGTTTTTTCTTTTCTTATGATCAAAGGAAATTAAAAAAAAGATTAGATTACCTGATAGGCCGTGAACTTAATATATCGTTTAACATGTGATTTAATGTAACAAAGGCTCCTCTTGTTAAAAAAAGAATTGTGTGCTCGATTTTGCCTTCCAAACGAGGAAACCCATATAAAATATCCTGCGATTCAGGCCCAACTTCAGGAAGTCCTGTAGTTTTTAAAAACATTATACCAATCGGGTGTTTCAAGAAATGTTCCATGTGCGATTTGCTCATTTTTTGGTCTATTAGCTTCCTTACTAACGGAGATTGCTAGAACAAGAAGAAATAACAATTTCTATAGACAAAAGTTGATAAATGTTATTCACAATATAAGTTGATGAGATAATAAAAAAAATAGTTACTTTTGGAGGATTTATTGTACAAGAATTTTCCGTTCTATCCTTGCTCGTGACACGTCGAAATTTCAAAGCCACCTATAATAATAAAATAAATACACATTTAAAAAATCCAAGTCCCAGGTGAAGAATCAATGTGTAACATTCTGATGAGGTGCCTACATTGATGGGCGCAGTTATATTGGAAAGAATAACCTCCAAATTTTCAGAAGTAATATTCCTAGAGTTGATGCTGCATAAATAATCACCCACTTGTATGCATTGGTTTTTTATTGCTTCTCCGTCTGGACTAAATCCTTCTACTAGAATATTTATGTTATCATGTGAAATTCCTGGTATTATGCCTAAGTAAGCTTCACACATTGAAGCTCTTCTTCCCAATTTATGTCTTCTTTCTGGATCTATTGATAGCATCACTTCATAAATTTCTTCCACCTATGAAAATGTACTAAAATTATTATATTAATTAATCTAGAAAAAAATTAATATTATTAATATTAGATAAAAAAAATATTATAATTAGAACATTTTTTATATATTTTATATATTTTTATATATTTTTATATATTTTTTATATTTTTATCGAATTTTGAGGATAGAACTTGGACTTGTAACACTACATATCAAGTAAATAATTCCTAATAAAGTAGTTTGTAGACTTACCGGATTTTCTTTTACTGAGACATCCCTATTTTGAGATTCTGGTATGTTTTCTCGGTTCAAAGAGACTTTATTTAATTTTTTGTTTCTGAGACTACATCGGTTGCTTTCCCTTCGTTTAATAAGACGCATTAATTTTCCAGCCCTTGTGCTTCGTCTTCTCATGAATTCGGACGATTGAAGTTTGTTTTGATCTTCTGATGATTTCTCTTCACTCTTCACACAGTTTTCTAATGATTCTATATAAAAAATTTCACCTAATGGACTAATTTCTGATTCCCATTCAGCGATAGAACTGCCAACAGAAATTATTATTTTTCATTACATAGTTTTATTTTTAAAATTTTAAATGTAAAATTGATTTAAAGTGAAGTGAAAACATCATTTATAATTTTAGAAATTATCTAACACCCTTCGGAATTTGCATATTATGCTCCTATAAATAAAGCTCAAAACATAAATAATTTATTAGATATTTACTATGCGATTATTGAAATATATTATATGTATTATAATTTATACCTATCGGTATTCGAATAATAAGATCCTGTGGTTGATCTACTGTCGCTCGCCCACCAATCATTTTCATCATCGCGCGTATTTGCATCAATATTATTTTGTGGTATTCTGACACATCTTGTTTCTGGATGTAGTAATAATTTCGTCTCAATTTCACTCATTGTTTTTACGCTCTTTTCATCTTCAGTTAAAAATAGTTTTTCTTATGATCACATTAAATAGTGGGCTCTTCGCTTGTAAGACTTCGAATTTCTCTAAGATGAGGATAAAAATCTGAAAGGTACTGAAAATATAAATCAAACGCAGTAAAAATGTTTTTTTGAACTAATTTTTAAGAGAAAACAATAAAACAACAGGTCAACAGGTCCAACAGGGCCAACAGGTGTCAGGACTCAGGTCAGGTTAGGTACTTATTCAACTGCGCATGCGTTACGCTCGGCATATGATTGGTCCATACCGTCCATACTCGTCATACTCGTACAAAAATAAAAATACATAAAAAATATTTTTATGTACAGTTTATTATAAAATTAAGAGATTGAATTCGAATTTGACTATTCCTTATCCATTTTGTAGAATTTTGGTCTAGTAAAGATGCAAAGGAGGAAATCTAGAATTAGAAAATAATATACATATATACACGTAAAATTATGTAAATACTTCAGAAAAATTTTTTAGCAAGGAAGTTTGCACATATTGTATCGTTTGAAAAGATTCATTTTTATTGTAGCAAATACATACTAAAACTTTAAGCATACTATTCAGACTGAAATGATCGATATAGTTCTTTAACATGTCTGAATATAGATTACACCACATACGAATAGAGAGTGCATTAAAAATTTACAATTACACCTAAAAATCCTTATATTTGTACCAGTTGATATTATCACTATTCTCATCATTGAATATGGTATAGAAGAATATAAAATCCCTACATACTCAGTCAATTAAGGATTTTGGATTCACGTTTTAACCTTACTCAGATTATAAGATTTCATTTCTTTCATATGAAGAATATTTTACAATTACAAGCAAAAACCTTTAGTCTGAAATTCGATATAAATGTTATCGAATTGATTGCTTCAACCTGGACGCCACCGATTTAATGTCACTAATATCTTTCTTTTTGTGAGGATCGGGCTGGAAACATTTCCATAGTCTTAAAGTTTCATCTGCTCCTGCACTTAAAATCGTTGTACCATCGGGCGACATAGCCAAGTGCAATACTCGGCTTGAATGTCCGGTCAGTTCAGCTACTTTGCTCATTGATGGATACTTCCAAATAGTCAATTGATTTTGAGCATAACCATGTCCAGAAACGATTTCCTTATACGTTGTGGACCACAGAAGAGAACAAACTTGAGATTTCGTGTCCACGGAGTTTATACAGGTACCTGTGTTACAATTCCAGAATCGTATCATTCTGTCTGCTGTACCACCGCCACTTGCTAAAATATTAGTTTGCCAGGGACACCAGGCAAGTGCTTTTACTGCAGCCTGATGCTGATTCAGCGAAAAGACAGGTTGCGTATGAGAATGATGATGACCACTGACGGCTGACCAGATTTGTAACATATTATCATTGCCTCCACTTGCTAGATATTTTCCATCTGGACACCACTTTAAACCGCATACCTCTTGTGCATGTGCATTTATTGTAGCAACTACATGTTCTCGTGCTCTTACATCATGATGAATTATTTGACCAGTCCTAAATACATACATACATACATACATACATATACATATATATATATAAATTTATTTCATCACACGATAAAATATTTCCAGCAAAATAGAATATACCGAGTCATTTTTAGTAAATAAAAATAAATAATTATTTAATCACCTGCATCCACTGGAAAGTATGTGGTGGTTCCAGGCTAAAGAGCCAACTCTTGCAGCATGTCCGTTCATTATACGTGCTCTTTTCATATCGCTACAGTCCCAGAGTTCGGTATTTCCTGAAGTCGTTCCAACTGCTAAATATGGGCCTTGTTGAATCCAAGCCACTGAACACACGTAATCATTACCCTCTAATTCGAAGAGTTGTTCGATTGTTCCAGTGGCAGCATTCCATAAATAAACAGTTGAACCTAATGCTACAGCTAAAATATTACTAGGCGACCAGTCAACTAAATTTAAATCTGAAAATTAAAGGAGAGAATAATTTTAAATATGCTATTACTAATATGTTTAAAAATAGATTAAAGAATGATTTTTTTTTGTAATTTAACATAAGTGTAAATTCGAACTCACAATAATCATCGACTATTTCAGGTGCATCTAAAATGCGATCAGGTGCCTGTGGTATGTATCGCGTAGAAGCTTTAACGCTAGCGGGTGTTTTGGACTGACTGTAAACTACCCTTAGAGGATTCTGGTAGCCTTCAGGTGGTGCTGGAGCTTTATTTTGATAAGATAATACTCTCATGTTGTTAATATCACCGCCGTGAAGATTTTCTCCAATAAGACGTTGCATCTCCCTTTTGGAAGGACTGATATTAGTCTCCTTCTCTCCATCTTGTTCTAGGTATTGTTGCTGCAACTGAAAAAAAGGCTGACAGTTAGTATGTATATAGTCTTAACTTTTGTTTAGCGCTGTATTTTCTACATGAAGAAAAATAAATAACCTTATAGTAACCCAAGTCGAAGTTGGTTGTTGATCTTGAAGGAATAAACCTATCCCCTCCACTTGGTGTTTTTGCTGGTGTTGTAGCACGACCTGTCGATTAAAGATTACATTTCTTAAAGTATAAATGACCAAATTTAAGTGATAAAATAAAATCGTACTTACTAGGTGATTTTTTTGTTCCTTTTGATGGAGTTTTCTTGGAACGAAATTCGGAACGTTTGGTTGGCGTTTTACCAGAACTTGAATTGGCAATGGAAGCATTTATCAACTTTCGAGAATTGTTCAAACTTAAATTGGAACTGGTACTACAATAAAAATATAAGAGCATAAGTAAAATTCTTCAATAATAAAATAAAAAGATGACAGGAAAGACCTATGTATATAGGTCCTATTTTTAGGCTAGGATTTAAAATACTTGTAGCCCTTATTGCAAAATGCATACAAGTACCTTGAATTTGACGTTTCCAAACACTTTTTCTGCCAACGAGGAACAGGTCCTTTAATTGCTTCATCCATACGCGTGATATTATTCAAATCCTTCATATATCTAAGGTGGGACATCTTCTAGCTGTTTTTTTTAATGGCAAAACTTCAAGAAGACAAAGTTAATGAGCAAATAACAAAGGTAAGTATTTTCACTATTTTTTCTTCATACCGTTGAACACATTTAATAGAATCCACTTTTGATGCTGCATTTAAAGGAATGCAACATAAAAACATAGAAACCTTTTGAGTTGGTCGCGAGTCCGCCAGTGACCGTTGGTAACCGTTCATGGACCGTTGCATTCTAAAATCAGTTTCCAGTCAAAAACAGTCCGTGTTCCAAATCTTCCAATAATTCCAAACATTCCAAATTCCAATTCGTTCCAGTTTTCCCAATTCGTGCCCCTTCTCAACTACTCGTAGGGTTGTAAAATTTCATGAAACTTTGGTCAAATGAAAAGTTTCATGAAACTTTGGGGGTCTCGTGAAACATTTCAATGTTTCAAAGATGGCGGCGGGAAAATTCAAAATAAGCACGAAATGCCTTCCTTGAGGCATTTCTAAGTGTTTATATAACAATTTAACAGTTTTCTTCAACGCATTCACAAATATCATAGTTTTACCAAGTTTTACTAAAGAAATACTAAATAATATTCCAAAACAAGTTAAATTTGCGGGACCGTCGAGCCTAACCTCTATTTCCGCGCATGCGCAATTAGAAGTTCACCTCCTTTCCCCCCAAAGTTTCATGAAACAATGAAACTTTGACAGTGAAACATTTGAAAGTTTCAAGTGAAAGTTTCAATGTTTCAATGAAACGTTTCATTGCTCACAACCCTAACTACTCGAGCCCCGTACTCTACTGCGCATGCGTTGCACTCGGTACATGATTGGTTGCTATTCGCGCGCAATTTGAAATGCTAAAAATATTATGCATTTCAAATTACGCGCGAATAGAAACCAATCAGATACCGAGTTCAACGCATGCGCAATAGAGTACGGGGCTCCAGTTGGGGACACTGCGCATGCGTCGTACTCGGCATCTGATTGGTTGCTATTCGCGCGTAATTTAAAATTGTTTAGCATTTTAAACCAATCAGATGCCGAAGTGCGTTGCATGAGCAGTTGAGTAGGAACACGAATTGGAATTTGGAACGTTTGGAATTATTGGAACATTTGGAACACGGACTGTTTTTGACTGGAAACCATCTGGAAACCCTGAAAACTGACCAAAAGCTAACCTGTAAGACGTTAAAAGCTTCTGTGGCGCCTCTGTGCGAAATTTTTATATAAAAATAGAAGCATTACAGAAATAGAAGTATTATAAAACTATAAAAAATTGTGTTAAAAATCAAGGCACCTTCGGCGCCCCTGTGCGGCGCACAATCTCGCCCCCCCCCCAAGACCGGCTCTGCATTGGGATTCCGAGCTCAATATCCGAACGGATCTCTCTTTTTAACACCGTAGGATAGAAAGAGAGATCCGTTCGGATTCGTGTGCTCGGAATCCGGGGCCTGACGTCAATCGGCAAATTGTCAACACCGTCAACACGAACTTGTCGTCTTATGTCTATTCTCCATGATTGTATCACTGTATGTCAAAAAAATTATTATCCATAATGTCTAATTTATTAAAAATTGACGGAAGTTTGGGTGAAGGTGTAAGTAAATTACATTGAATTATATTATTTTGTTGATTATGTTGTATACGTCTTTGTTGTATACGTCTTTGTTGTAAAATAAAAAAAAAATACAAATTATTCTCCTCACTTCATAGTTCTGAAAGAATAGGTAAACAAATTCTGTTCTTTTTTAATAAAATATTGTGATAAAGGTGTTATTGTAGATTATAAGAAATTTATTACAAAGGAAATTGTGATGATCTATGTAATTCCATATTCTTATAAAATAGGGTGGTCAAGTTTTGAGAGTGGCACTCTGCTTGAGTGCACTTTATGGAATTCCTATTGAAATTTACAATATTCGAGCTGGTCGTTCAAAACCTGGTCTTGCTGCTCAACATCTGTCAGGTACATGCTTCTTCAACTTTCTTACAATTGAAACTAATAAAAAAGAGAAACGCAATGAATTCAATCTGCGGTGTTTACCTTTGCTGATATGTATTTATAATTTTATATTACTCGTTTGATGAGCACTTTGCTTCCTAATTATGAATAAAAGTATTTATGAATAAAAGTATTTGCTTCATAGCAAAGGTTGATTCCTTTAATTATTTTTCTTATGTCAGCTTTAAAATGTGATCATTTGAAAAGTTATAATTGAACATGCAATTTTTCAAAATTAAAAATAATTAACTTTTTTACTTTTCAAAAAAATGTATTAATCTTGCAGAACAATCGATTTGTTTCGACACAAGAAATCTTTATTTTCCTTACATTAGCTTCAAATTATGATAGATAGAAAATTTATATTTTAAAAATTATAACTAACCATAACTTTCTTATTCTTCAATAAGGAAGCTATACTATATATTTTTATACTATAGGATTTTAGTATATACTAATTATTCCTTTATAATCATTTTAGGAGTGGAGCTTGTCAAAGAAATGTGTAATGCCCGAGTTGCTGGAGCGCATTTAGGCTCTACACGATTGGAATTTCATCCCGGTCCTTTAGAAGGTCGAAAACGAGATTATGTGGCAGATACACGAACGGCAGGCTGTATCGGTTTATTGGCACAAGTTGCAATCCCTTGCGCTCTTTTCGCTCCTTCTTCCGAACCAATCAATTTAATTCTAAAAGGTGGAACAAACGTGCCTATGGGACCACATATAGAATATGTCACAGAGGTCTTCAAACCCATTCTTAACAAGTTTGGAGCCGATTTCGATTTCTCAGTGATAAAAAGGTTCCTTTCATTTTAAATTTCAAGTCCCAATATTCTGGTGTTTTAGTTCTGAGAAAATTGGTAAATTTAGACTAATCGAATCGTCCAGCCTCTAAAATAAATTCTAATATTATTTCAGAGGATATTATCCAGCAGGAGGTGGCGAATTCCATTTAAAAATAAAGCCAGTACAGCATTTGATTGCTATCGAATTAACAAATCCAGGTATTCCTTCTGAGATCACCGGCTGGTCTTACGTCGCTGGTGCTATTGCCATAAATGCAAGTATTCAAGGTGTAATTAAAGGAAAATTAAAATAAATAAATAGATAATAATTTATCCTGAAATAAACAATAAATAATATTTAGGAAGCTCATAAAATGGCAAATGATGCTAAATCTCTCTTAAAAGAAGGATTTTCTAAGCATGATTTTGCAGTTCCACCCATGGATATTTTAGCTTATAAAGAAGACAGAGATACTGCCGTTGGAAGTGGATCTGGTATCAAGTAAGTAACTAAAACTTATAAAATCTCGTTCAAAAAATGAAAAAAAAAAAAGGAATAATATTCTAATATTTAGCGTCGTTTGTACGACAAATACTGGCTGTATTTTCGGTGGCTCGGGTCTAGGGTCAAAAAAAGACCAGACAGTTCCAGGAGTCGAGGCCAGTAAGCAAATCCTAACTTCAATCTTATCGAACTCTTGTATTGACGAACATTTACAAGATCAGGTAAAGCAGACTTTAAAGACAAACAAAGTCTGATCCTCAAAC
Source organism: Synergus itoensis (assembly GCA_904066005.1). Classification (NCBI taxonomy): domain Eukaryota; kingdom Metazoa; phylum Arthropoda; class Insecta; order Hymenoptera; family Cynipidae; genus Synergus; species Synergus itoensis. Next base: position 765,970 of record CAJFCP010000116.1, on the reverse strand, counting down.
TAACATTTTTTTTTCTTTTCTGTCTAGCTGGTTATCCTAATGGCTCTCGCAAAAGGAACTTCAAGAGTCTCCATAGGAACAAAAGAACTTACTTGCCATACAGAAACAGCAATTAAAGTCGCAGAAATTATGTTAGGCGATCGAGGTTTACGTTTCAATCTTTCGAAAACCAGTAACGCAGATCATGCACCATACATTTTAGAATGTGAAGGTATCGGTCTAGTTAATGAGTTTCTTAAGTAACTATAAATCATTATCATTTCATTTTTTTATACTCAATACTATTGTAATTTTTTGCCCAAATTATTCGCTAAGACTTTAAAACGTGATTTTTTAAAAACAAAATCGAGTCTCAGAAATGAACGTTTTCTAATCCTTTCTTAAAAGTTGTCGTTTGAAGTAATGATATAGGCGCGCGAAGCGCGCTGTGATGTTCTAGTCCTTTCTTAAAAAAGACATGAACTGTCGAGTGTCCGCATTTTATTCATGATCTGATTGGTTGAGAGATGGTCACGTTGGATCGTCACAAGTGCGTTGTCGTTTGAAGTCATTATATAGGCGCGCGAAGCGCGCTGTGATCTAGTTTAAAAAAAAAATAGAACGACTTCTACTCTCCATACATTTATATTGATACTTAATAACTTATATACAGTGTGCTTAAAAAATGTCTCATGGTTTACTTATCTCTACGGAATACCATTTGTACAAGGTAATCATGTTCTCACACTTTAGCTAATAAAAGTACAAACGGACAAGGTGGAGAATCACTGGGAAAATTAACAACCTACTCAGTCTAATTTTACAGATTTTCACTCAAACTGAAATCCTTCGCTTTACTCTTGGTGCGGTCTGAAAAATGGTTCCATAGCTCGTAGGAAATCCTTCTCGAAATTTTCGCCGGAAAATCGAGTGACGGAAGCTCTAAAATAAGAATAATTTCAGAAAAACTTCTTAAATATTTATGTAATCTTTTTAAATATTTGATTAGTACAATCTTATGAAATTATTACCTTGCTGCATGTCTAATAGCGTCTCTATCTTTTGGTTGCATATCGATAATTTCAGCTATAATTCTAGCGTATTCTTCAGGATCTGTTGCTAGAAATCCAGTTTGACTGGTCGACTGAGTTTCTATAATATCAGCCCTGAAAGGAAATTGAAATTAATTGCTATGAAGTTGTATCAACTTTTGTGCTCATTCAATTACACTTTGCTTCCTGGAAGGAAATTTGATTTATGTACTTCCTCACAGAGGAAGTACATAAAGTACTTAAAGTGCATACATATTCCATCCGTACGTAGTGTGCACACATGGGTCAATTTAACCCAAGTGACAAGAAATACTTGCTGAAAGAAAGCTATTATATATTTTGAATTAGAAATTTAACAGTATATCTATGGAACTTCATTTTACTATGTACTGTAAGTTAGAAGCATGAAACAAATTTTTAAATATAAAAAAAATCTGAGTACTCTATGAGTAAGAAAAATATATAAAAGTTTCAAAATGTACAAACCTTGGACCACCAGAAGCATGAGCAATCATAATAAGACCAGCAGCCATACATTCGACGACACTAATTCCAAAATGTTCGTTCCACATTGCATGAAGACCAATCATTCCTTTTTGTAATTCCGAAACCAATTCTGAATATGGAATATTCAGTTTGAATTCTACATTTTTGTCCAGAGCTAAATGCTTTGCTGCATCTTGCATGTCCTTTACATGTGTTTCGTCCAGGGAATTCCGACAGGAACCAATTAAAACCAATCGAATCTAAAAACATAGAAAAGAGAATATATTTGACAATAAATTCCTTGAACAATATTGTTAAAATTTTGGTGTAAATTTAACTTACTTTTTCCCATACTTTTTCATTGATTATGGATCTCAGTTCGTACATAGAATTTAGCATGAGAGGATGATCTTTTTCTGGTCTGAATTGTCCTATCGAAACAATACGAATGGATTCTTCTTTCTCTTCGTCGCTGAGCAATGGCAATTTCGTCAAATGTTCTACATCGCAGGGAGGATAAACTCTGTGAGTGCGTAGAGGACATTTCCAGATTGAATTTATGTGCCCTTCGGTCCAGGATGAATTCACCATTACGCTGTCAGCCACACGTCCAACGCATCCGTATAACTAGAAGAATTTGAAAAAAGCAATTTAACCTTAGAAAAAAATGTAGGAAAGATTTTCAAATTTAGTAAAAAAACTACTCTCTTTCAGGTAGGATACTTACGAATGCAAATACTTTATAGTAAACCATTTTCCCTGCAGATAAAAACGGATTTCTGGCTATTACACGCCTGTTATTGTGGGAAATCACTCTACGATAGACATGTTTCAACATATCCGTTGAAATTGTTGGATAATGAGTATAACATCCTATACTACACCCACCAATGTATTTAAATAAAGGATATGTAAACGCATATCCCATAGTATCAATATAAATATCTAAAACAGGATATATTATTATTAGTAATAAGTTTGTTATAGATAGAAAAAAAAACTAATTAAAAAATAGATTTTTTTAATCCAGTTAAAAAGAATTGTATATTTTTACCGGGTTGTAAAGCACTCAGTGCTTCCCATCCGAGCCATATTGAACCTAAACTTTGACCGAGGAGAGTAAAGTAAGGATAAGTTTCGGCTTCAACCCATTTTCTTTTGTGCAAATAGATAAATTCGATTCCAGGTTCCAACTTGATGTTGAAAGATTTTTCTACCTTTCTCATAATTAGTTCAGGATCGACGTCTAAATCTCCAGTGTATATTGCTATGTGAACGTCAGAATATCTGCATAATTTTGAGTACATATAATTAATACAGAACAGTACATTTGACATTTACTTTGAATGACAGACTAAAAGGAATTTTTACTTTTTCTGAATTGCTTTGACAGAAGCCCACAAAACTCGCTCACCACCTCCTCCAGCATTACAGTATGGGTGAAATATTCCAATAACTGTTCCTCTTTTAGTCCTCTCAGCTTTTTTCTTAGCAAAAAGCATCTTCCAGTATATCACGGCCATTGGAAAAAATACAAGGATGCATAGAAATTTACAGACAGCAAAGAAACAAAGCATTTTTGCTGACATCAATAAAGTTGACCTAAAACAGAAAGATAATTTTAGTTATAATTCTAAAAACTTTACACAGTTAGTCTTTTATGAATTATAATTTATCTTTAAAATGTCAAAACATGTCCCTTTTATTCAAAATGAATACGTAAACTGTCTATAAACACTAAAAACAATATTTTTTTCGGAATATAAGATTAGATAAAAAATATCGAATTTAACTTACATGATACAACAAAAGTTCATCATTTTGAACTTAACAAAAAATCCAAAAAATAGATCATTTAAAGATATTTCTCTTGCTGACGTGTGAAATACGTCCTCAAATCATTTTCGCGTTATACATAACCTCCAAATCTCAACAGTCATTAATTTTTAAAGAAGCAGACTGAAAACTCTAAATCAATTTAATTTTTTTCAAAAATCTTGAAGCATGATAATTTAATAATAATTCTATATTTTAGTACTAAATTACACACTAAAAATCTGTGTGTATTATCATTACAAAAGTATTTATTGTTAAAAAAAATTTTGTTTGATTTTGTTTTTTTTCTTTGTTTGAAATGCAACAGTGCGAACAGTGTTCTCAAGTTGGTTCCCTGCGCACGCAGCACATTGGCTTCCTCATTGGAGAAATTCTGCCATTGGCTGTAATCTGGCGCGCGATTCAAAATCGAATTAATTCAATTCGATTTTGAATCGCGCGCCAAATTTTGACCAATGGAAACATTTCTCCAGCGGGAAGCCAATATATGTTGCGTGCGCACTTGCGCAGGGAGCCAACTTTTCGATGTTAGGGTTGTGAGCAATGAAACGTTTCATTGAAACATTGAAACTTTCACTTGAAACTTTCAAATGTTTCACTGTCAAAGTTTCATTGTTTCATGAAACTTTGGGGGGAAAGGAGGTGAACTTCTAATTGCGCATGCGCGGAAATAGAGGTTAGGCTCGACGGTCCCGCAAATTTAACTTGTTTTGGAATATTATTTAGTATTTCTTTAGTAAAACTTGGTAAAACTATGATATTTGTGAATGCGTTGAAGAAAACTGTTAAATTGTTATATAAACACTTAGAAATGCCTCAAGGAAGGCATTTCGTGCTTATTTTGAATTTTCCCGCCGCCATCTTTGAAACATTGAAATGTTTCACGAGACCCCCAAAGTTTCATGAAACTTTTCATTTGACCAAAGTTTCATGAAATTTTACAACCCTATTCGATGTCAATATTCGATATATCGAAGGAGTTCGTTCTTCACTTCACACTCAACCCGCCCACCCACCCAATCATTATTAAAAATCAGCTGTCTGCTGTCAAAGAAAGAAAGCAAAAGAAAGTGAAGAGAAAGTATAAAAAAATCAGTGATGTTTTGGCTTCGCAAATTAAAACTCTCAGTTAATTGTCGTTAGATGTTCATATTACAGTCTAATGAACACCTCGGTTTTAAGTAAACCTTAATTCTAATTTTTTAAAGTTCAACAAATTCTTTTGATTGTTTGTCCTATAGAGATGCACAAAGCTGAAAGCTGTATGTCTGCAAACATTACCACAAATCGGCTGTATACCTAAAGCATTTGTTTAAAATTTGTTTGAACGTAATGATCAGAGTTTATATATTTATACATAATATACAGACCTTGTGCTCATTAGTCAAGTTAATCAGAGATAAATAAAAAGCCTATAGATAGAAAATGATTCATTTACTCTTCCGCCTTTGTAATTGTTCTACTATAGCATTGTTTTGAATATCGTCATTGTGGAAGTATAATACTAAATTAAAATGAAAATGGTACATTCAGACGAGAGAAAAAACGGTCACGAACTTAAGAATTTTGAAACAAGAAATGGATCCAGCAACTTTGGTAAGAAACTTTTTCTTTGTTTTTATATGGTATACGGAAAATTATATACATACACGAAAATTTGGATAAATTCCTTTGTTTGAAATTATTAAAAACTTGATCTTTTTTGATTAGAAATTCTTCAATTGTTCTAACCTCAAAATTCCATCTCTTCATTTTATATACTCAATAAATATTAGAATTAGGTATTTTTTTTCAGTGTAGGTGCACTCTTTTTAATAATAAAAGTATGTATGTGCAAAAATATATTTACTTTTATATTTTCTGCGCAAAATTAAGTTTTCGAAATCTAACTTCAAAATTGAATTGTTTAATTTGTATATTTTAAAATATTCCTATCTAAAAAAAAAGTGTTATGTTACCATATATCTCGAAACCATCGAATACATTGTTGTCGAAAACCTGATTTTGGTTTTTTGTGTGTAAATTGCATCACGAATTGTGTGAATGTGTCGAATTAAGGGTTAAAAAGACATTTTAAAACAATTCAAGGGATGCTTAGATATTTTTATTGATTTTAGGAATTTCAAGTGAATTTAAGGTTCAAGTTAACTTAAGATTCGAACCTTTGAAAATTTTCAGGTTGAAATTTTGAAATTTAAACGCAGGTTGAATGAAACAAAATTTATAAATTTAATAATTACTAATTATCATTTTATCGAATACAAGATGATGTGAACGTTATTTTTGGCAATTCGACAATATGCACTTTGGCTGCATTCAATTATTCTTCCTCCTATTTACAATTAAGGAATAATTGACTTATAATTCAACTAAATCTTTTCATTTGGTCTAATAATATTTTATTTTTTAGATGCCGTTAGCACACCTCTGCTACAAAATTTGGAACAAAGAAACAATAATAAAACGTAAGTTCGTCTTTAAATTATTGAATTAATAAATTGTTCCATTAAATTATTCAGTGAATTTAATGAAAGTATTTTATGGAAATATCGACGCTGTAAATTCCTTTTTTCTTTTACTCATAGTTCTATTACTCTATTAAATATAGTTCTCATGGTGAGTTATTATTTTCTTTTGAATGAGCGTCATATTCAGAGAGGAAGTTTACTTAGGATTGAGGTATCATTTCCGCATTCGGTATAAAGAGGTTTACGTTTTAAGCAACATTAAGTGTTACTGCAATGAGAGTCAATTATTTTCAATCGTTTAGTGTTTGAATTAATAATATTCTTGAATGCCTTTTTTTGTTGAAATATTGCTTAATGAAATTCTCACTCAATTATTCGTTTCATATATCCTAATTAGAAGATATTTTTTAGAGAGATAAAACTTCCTTGATTAGATAAGTAACGTAATAATAATAATATAACAAGTTTAAATTTTTAGTTCTACATTTGTGAAATGATAGGTCCTTAAGCATTAAGAAATATCTTTTATTCGTTTTATATTTGATGTTTGGTTTAAACCGGTTATTTAAGTCTCAAACTCAAGTAGTCAGTTCTGTGAAAATGATTATAAAAACTTAGTCTGCAAGAGACATTAAGACACAAACTAGATATGAACTGAAAGGCAGTGAGTCATTTAAAAAAGTTAATTGTTGAATTTCCCACTGACGTAACATAACAAATGGTCGAAATTTTAGTTTGGCTGTCTTTAAAAATTAAAACTGATTCAGGAGAGAGTAGAAATTACGTGGTTTTAAATTTTGTTTGCAGTTATATCTTCCAAACCTAAATTTTTAAAATTTTGATAACCGGAAAAAAAACAGGGAAAACCAGGGAATTTTTTTCTTTGATTTAAGTGTCGCTTCGTCAGTTTGTTTCTGAATAAACGAGACCTTCAGAGTTCGATACTATCATTCTTATAACGAATCATGCTTCCAGTCGTGGTTTCAATCGTGACGGGGTCTGTATTCAAACTAGAGCACGCGCGCCTTTCTCTTCTTCCTGCGTACTCGCTGTATGTATGAAATGAACATACCTACCTAGACATTAAATTACTCGTTTAATAAGTTTCCTACTCTAGTCGTCGTTAGGTCACTCCTCACTTTCCTAGAGTATGTTCTTATCTCTCAATCAAGTGCCAATTAAAAACCGAAAATTAGTTGTTTTTTAAATCTATAACAAACAAATTGTATGTGTGTGAAGTTCTACCAATTTCAAGTCATTCAAGTGCTGGTTTAAATGAACAGGAATTAGTTCAAATCTTTCGTTTTGAAATTCGCCTCGTTTTTGGAAAGTTGTGTTCCAGACTTATCAGTGATTTTTTTTTGGTTTTAAAAAGGAAGGCCGAAATGTTAATTAAGATATATGAATTGATGATTGATTCAGACTTAAGATTGTTTGTCTCGTCTAAAAGATAGTCTTTATCTAAGTGATTTATTAGCTTTTTGGACTTTTCGAAAAATGTCAAAAATAAGTAGTCCACTTGTTGATCAAGTGAAATTGGTTTATCGAAACTTATCCAATTTCACTCTCTCCAAAGATACACAACATTCGTCGTTACATTTCTCCGGATACAGTCCTGGCCTTGCCGAATGCACCAGACTTCTTGGGTTAGTAAAATTATATTTTAAATTTTACAAAAAAAAATGGAGTTTTACGTCAAATGACCTTTTCTCATGCAATATTGCACCTGATGTTTGTCTTTAAATATTGCGCTTGTAATGTCAGTGTCTGCTAATATAATAGTAAAGTTTATTCAAATTCTGGGTATACATTTTTTCCAAATAATGAAAAGAAACATTGCAAACATAAAAAAAGAATAAAAATTATCTTATCATTAACGATAACGATCCAGGTGTACTTAGTCTTCGTCCATAAATGACGTTTCACTTCATGATATAATAGAATTTCTTTATTCTTAAATAAAACTAAAAGAATAATTTTATTAATAGATTTCTGAATCTATTAATTGATTTTTTGAATCTCTCGATGAAAGCCTTAAGCGCAGAAAGTGTGACGATTTTTTAAAATCGAAACGAAATTCAATGCATTTTGCTCTAGCGTTAACTTTTATTAAACCATAAATAAAAAGGAGTAATAATTTGAGGAGCCGGTTAAAACCTCTAGAAAGTCTAGGGTGGCCACATGTTGGGGAAATCAGGGAAGCCAGGAAATGTCAGGGAAAATAGAAATTGATCTATTAATAGTAGTAGTAATAATAATAATAATAATAATAATAATAATAATAATAATAATAATAAATTATAGCTTATTTAACAAATTTTAGAAGATTTCTATAAAGGATTTCGAGGGATTATAAAGAATTTCCAAGCATTCTTTGAGATTCTATAGGTGTTCAAATATTTCAAGAAATTTCCAATTATTTTAAAAGATTTTCAGAGGTTTCTAAGAATTTTAAGGGATTGCAAGAAATTTTTATGGTATTTAAAAAATGTCCTGAAATTTGAAGAGATTTTTAAGAAAGTTTAAGGAATTCAAAAATTTTTAAGTAATTGTAACGTTCCTTGTGGAATTGTAAAGGATTTTGGGAAATTTAGGAAAATTTTAAGAAATTTTGACATTTTTAAAGTGATATTGCAAAGAATTTTAATTTTCCCTATGGAATTGTAAAAAATTATAAAAATGAGAATTTTTTCAAACTTTTGAAGGTGTTTATCAATCGACTACAAATTAATTATACTTTTTAAGGGTCTCTATGAATGCGCTAACTCTTCCATCTAGTTATGTTTTCGATTTTCAAAATTTTTGACTATGAAAATAAATTAAAAATACTCAGTGTCATTCAAAAATGATAATTAATTTACAAAATGACGTAGTTGTTTTGGATCTTTGATACCATTGTTTGATAGCTACGGTACCTGAACATATTTCATAAACTTTAACGCACGTGTTAAATTGCTTTTGTGCATAGGGCGATGGTCCAGAAATGACAAGCATGCGATCTCATTTCATGAAAATGAACCTGACCGAGTGTTTGGAATTCCTTTACTTAATAAAAAGAAAATGTAGATTCCAACTCGCTCATTTATATTCAGTCTTTTATTAAATTCAAAATTATATTCTCTAATATCCATCTATTGGCCCTTAACGAATACATTCTCATCAAAATATTCGCGCTCGATTTTTTGTATAAATTCTTCACCTTTCTAATAAATTATATAATTAAACTAAGTTTGCCGAAAAGCACAATCCAATCTGATAATTCTTTCGAAAGTTTTTGGCAGGAAAAAATTTGTTTTTGATTTTTTAACAGTATTTCTCAGGATTAAAACAAAAACTACTTGATCTATCAAAAAGTAGTCAATGAAAAATTATGATTTTCTAATAGTATTTTTCACGATTAAAACGAAAACTACTTATCTTATCAGAAAATTATCAATATTGGAAGGAGATTTTTCACATAAAACCAATACCTTCTCATATGATGAGAATTCAAAATTATAAGTAAAAATTAAATTTCATATTGAGTCATAGCCAAAGATAGTAATAAAATTTGAATTAGTAGAATTATTTTTAATATAGAATGCAACGCAGTGTCAAGTGGCTAGTTCTTGGCCTTGATTTCATGGTTGAAATAACTGGAATTATAAAGAAAAAGAATCACCAGACATACTTTTTTGTAATTGTGCTCTCGATTTCTTTTCCTCGTTAATATTTCCTATGCCATTTTCCATGTTTACGGTCAGTTATATAAAGTCCATTCAGTTATTACTGTCGTTACTGTCTAAACTTGCTTGAACGAAGTGAACCAACACCTAAGGATTGATTTACATTTTAAATTAAATTTCTTAAAGTATATACATACATTGATATCTCGTTAAAACCATAAAAAATTTTTAAAATTCCATAATCTAAAATCTCAATAAACTTCGAAAAGTTCCTTTAAATACCTGAAAATTTTTCAAAATTTGACGTAATCAAATATTGAATAATGTAATAGAATGTCTTAAAATAGAATTGAAATAATTTTTACTTGAAGGACCTAAAAATGTTCTACCTATTTCAAATTGGAATGATATAATCTTGTACATATTTAAGTAACTTTTTTGTACCTATTTGAATATTGTTAATAATTGTCCATGAAATGTTTGCTGTATAATATTGCTAGCTTCCTTACAATTTTTCTACACCTTTTGTGAATATTTAAAAGAATTCACCGGGTTTGTGATACAATTATTACATCACTTGCACTGAATGTCGTCGACCACCTTATCGAATGAAACACCTCCCGATAATAAATTCGAACAAAAGGTTTCCCTCCTTCGTAACAGGAAAAAGTGAATCGCGAGAGCATTTGATTGCTGTACAGTGCGTGCTAAATGTCCCGTTGATATGTTTTGATTAAACAGACCACTGATTATCAATCTTTGTTACATCAGCGGAGGAAACTGCTGACTGCTTCACTAAAACATGTCAATATCCTCAAGCGAGTCAATACATATTCAGGGAATATTATTTCGTTATAATCCGAGACGAAATTATGATTGCAATGCTTATCTTTACAAAACATTCCATCACGATAGATCGTGCCGTGAGCAAATCCCGAAGCAGAGGGTACGAACTATTGTAGATTTCCTAAATTATCAGTTGTCCGAGGCAATTGCGTTCACTGAGTGACACACAAAGTTGAATTTTTCTCACGACGCTCTATTTTAATTCGGGTACTATCGGAATCTACAATTTTAATGAGTTTTAAGTCTTATTGTAAAATTGGCTTTCGCCTACTGATTCTCCTTCAGTGAACGATAAAAAACCAATCAGTGTAATCGAATCTCTATTAAATAATATTTGTAATATTAATTTAAAAATAGCAGTTGAGGGTAGAATTATGATCGTGATTCGAGGTTCAATAAATTATTAATTTTTTCAAGATAGCAAAACACAAATATTTGTTTTTTTTTTTTTTAATACGGTCTTTATTTTAACACTAAAAAATGAAGAAATCTGATGAAAAACCACTTCTTCCGAAGGATTATGGAGTAGTAAACAATTTATGGTAAGCTTGATTAGGCACTTGGCGGTTTATTAATAAACAGAATCATATCCGTGATTCTAGATAAGAAATAAAAGTCATGAAATTCAAGTTTTACAAAAATAGTGATAAAGCTCAGCTGTGCGTGACCATTGAGTTATTTTTCTGGATTATTCATACACAATATAACATTTCTGATACGCTGTAATTGAAATTAATTGAACTTAATTAAGTACTTTCGACTAGTGTAGATAAATCTCTGCTCAAATGACTTTTTAAAATTTAATTTAACAATTGTAAATATGTATTTTATGCTTGCAAAAAATGTTAATTTATAAAATCTTAATCAGTAGGAAAATAATAATAAAAATCAAGTGAATGTAAATTTTTATATTTTTCTTTTGCAGAAACTTCATGATTAAGTGTATTTCCTACATTTTATTAGAATATTCAAATATGTCCAAATTTTTCGTGCTATCTTTAAGTCCTCGCACAATGCAAGGTAAACTTTTACAGAGATTCTGTAGAAGTTTACCTTTAAAATGAGCCCAAGAAATTAAAAAAAATATTTATTATTACGAAAGTTATTGAAATTTTTATAAAACATTGAGATTAGACGTTTTTTGTAATAACTTCTTAAAAAATTGACAAAGTGGCTTCATCTTGGGCTCATTTTAAGGAGATTTTTGATAGCTTTTAACTTACTTAAAAGAAGAAATGTAATCTTTAATGTAAATAAATTTAAGAGAACTTGAATATGTAATCATAATCAATATCGAATTATTAAAATAATTTTTTAATAAATCATTTTTTGTTGTTTTAGGAATGAGGAAGATGGTGAATTTCAAGAAACGACAAACTCAACTAGGATGCTTCATACATTGGACAAAATTGACTCTAGTGAAATATCTACAATTAAAATCTGTATCGAGGGGATGACTTGTCAGTCTTGTGTGAATAATATACAACAAGTAATAGGAGCGCATCCAGGCGTGATAAATATTAAAGTCTACTTAAAAGAAAAAGTTGGAGAAATAATATACAGAACGAGTGAAACGTCCCCTAAAGAATTAGTCGATGCAATTAGCGATATGGGCTTCGAGGCATTTTTACCACCTGGAGAAAAGACTTCTAATAATAATAAATTAAGTCTCGAGCCTGCTATTAGTAATTGCAGTATTCACGTCGATGGAATGACATGTATTTCTTGTGTTAATACTATTACTGGTAAGAAATATATCAATATTTACGTTTTTGATTAAAAGACTTGCTGTTTTTATTATTTTTAATATATAAAATGTATTTTTTTGTTATAGAATTTATTTCGAAAAAAACAGGAGTGAAGGAAATCCACGTGAGTTTGGAAGGAAAGGAAGCTAAGATTTCTTACAGTTCTGAGGACGTAACTCCAGATGAAATAGTTGATTATATTGAAAATATGGGTTTCGACGCATTCATTAAAGAAGTAAACGGGCAAACCGAGAACACATCCAGAAATAAATCTGATAATAATAATGAGAAAGGGGAAGTAGCAATTCAAGGAAATGGAGGTGGAGACGTAAAGGCTGAAAAACAACTTGCCAAATGTGTTTTGCATATACAGGTTTGTCTTCATTAGCTTTCATAGTATCAAAGATTATTTCTAAAGACCAGGAGTTTACTTCTGATTGTAGTAAAATTTAAGTTTTCATTCTTTTAATAAGTATCTATAGGTACTATATGAATGGCCGGGAATTTTAAATCGTTCGCCGAATCGCCATCCTGAAAATTAAATTGAAATAATTTTGAATTTAGACTGAATTGCTTTTTTATAGGGTATGACCTGCGCATCTTGTGTGACTGCGATAGAGAAGCACTGTAAGAAATTGTACGGAGTAGATAGTATTCTAGTAGCATTAATGGCTGCGAAAGCGGAAGTGAAATACGATCCAGAAAAAATAAGTCCAGTTGACGTAGCTTCAAGCGTTTCTCAGTTAGGATTTCCTGCAGAAATTAGCGATCTAGGAACTGGGGAGAGTGAAGTAGAAATCATGGTATATTTGATATTAAAAAAGTATTTAATTATTTAAATTTTAAATTATTAAGAGTTCAATTCTCTATATTTTTTCACCTAGCTTTAGTTATTCATATTTGTGATTTTATAGATTTCAGGAATGACCTGCGCATCTTGTGTAAACAAAATAGAATCAAACATTAAAAAGCTATCGGGTGTGCAATCTGCGAGAGTTGCACTTGCCACTCAACGAGGGAAATTTAAATATGATTCTGATAAAATTGGAGTCAGAGATATCTTAGAAAGTATTAACAAATTAGGCTTCACTGCCAGCCTTCTTAGTAACAAAGAAAAAGAGAATAGAAGTTATTTGGATCAAAAGTAGTTATCAAGATTCTGCTTTAAATTCTAAAATTCAATTTGAATCATATAATGATATCTGTCTTTCGTTTTTAGGGAAGAAATACAAAAATGGAAGACTGCATTTTTGATATCATTAATATTCGGAGTGCCGTGTATGGTAGCGATGACATATTTCATGTTGGATATGTCAATCGGTCATAAATCTCACGAAGATATGTGCTGCGTGATACCTGGAGTATCATGGGAAAATCTTATTCTTTTTATCTTCTCAACTCCCGTCCAGGTATATACTGGAGATGACTTATTGTATATTTATTTGTCGATTTAAATTTTTACTAATTCATTTGAATTATTTTCAAATATATACTGTATGTTTTCTAGTTTTTTGGCGGATGGCACTTTTACGTCCAAGCTTACAAAGCTTTGAAGCACGGATCTGCGAATATGGATGTTTTGATATCAATGACGACAACAATATCGTACGTTTATTCTGTTTGCATTCTCGCAGCAGCTATTATTTTGCAAGAAAGTGTCAGTCCACAGACATTTTTCGACACACCACCGATGCTGCTCGTCTTTATTAGTTTGGGAAGATGGCTTGAACACGTAGCCAAGGTAAAAATTAATTTGCTATTCGATTATTAAACTTTACATAAAAAATTAATTTAAAAAAGCAAGCTTTCTACGTTGAAAAATGTTTTGTTTGAAGTATTCCAAAGCTTTTCGAGGAGTTGATGATTCATGAAATTAAATTGTAGATTTGCATAGAAGTCTAATGAATTCTCCAGAAATATCTGAAATCTCCTAAAATATCTGAAGTCACTTGAAGACGCTTGATGTCATTTGAAGTTACTTAAAGTCACTTGGAATCTCTTGAAAGCTTCTGAAATATTTGAAAATACTTCAAGTCTTAAAATTATTTACAATCACTTAAAATTGTTTAAAATCCCTTCATACCCTCCAATTCTTCAAAATCACTAAACCTCTGCAAAATCACTTGAAGTCATGTAAAGTCACATGAATTCACATAAATACAAATGAATTCACATGAAGTCACTTGAAATCGCTGGAATCTTCTTGAAATTTTCTGAAGTCATTGTAATATCCTGAAATATTTTGAAGTTAGAAGTAGGTGTAAAATCGATTGAGTTGTAAACCCTTTGAAGCTTTCAAAATTAAATAATTTTATTCCAAAATTTTTCCAGGGCAAAACATCAGAAGCGCTTTCCAAACTCCTCTCCCTAAAAGCGACAGACGCCGTCCTTGTGACTTTAGGCATCAACAAGGAGATTCTCTCTGAACGAGTGATAAGTGCAGATCTAGTGAAACGAGGGGACATCCTGAAAGTCGTCCAGGGTGCAAAAATCCCCGTCGATGGTCGAGTTCTTTCGGGACATTCGGCTTGTGATGAGAGTCTAATAACTGGCGAAAGCATGCCAGTTCAAAAAAAAGTAGGCTCCGTTGTCATAGGAGGTTCTATAAATCAAACTGGTCCATTATTAATTGAAGCTACTCACACTGGAGAACACACAACATTGGCTCAAATTGTTCGTCTCGTAGAAGAAGCCCAGTCGAGTAAAGCTCCAATTCAACAATTAGCTGACAAGATTGCTGGATATTTTATTCCTTTTGTTATTGGCGTCTCAATTGTAACTTTGCTAGCTTGGATAATAGTCGGCTATGCAAATTTCAATGCCTTGCCTATATCGCATAATGAACAAATTCTGAAGAATAATTTGGGCAAACTCGAAACGATTTATCAGTACGCTTTCAAGTGTGCGTTATCAGTTTTGGCGATTGCCTGTCCTTGTGCTTTAGGATTGGCTACACCAACTGCAGTTATGGTTGGTACGGGAGTTGGAGCTTTGAATGGAATTTTAATTAAAGGGTCTGAACCTTTGGAGAACGCACATAAGGTCAAGTCGATTGTATTTGACAAGACTGGAACCTTGACTAATGGAACGCCGAGTGTAGCTAAAATTGGTCTTTTCGTTGATGAGAAGATCTGCTCGATTGTTAAACTTTTGCTGATTGTTGGAACTGCGGAGGGCAATAGCGAACATCCCATTGCTTCTGGTAAGTTCCATGTTTTAAAAGCAGAATTTAAACTTTTTAAGTCTGAAATGGAATAATTTTAATATATTTTATTTTTCAGCTATCGTCCGCTACGTGAAAGACACGATAGGGTCGGAAGTGAGCGGTCAATGTTTAAATT
This sequence comes from Synergus itoensis, assembly GCA_904066005.1. NCBI lineage: Eukaryota > Metazoa > Arthropoda > Insecta > Hymenoptera > Cynipidae > Synergus > Synergus itoensis. The sequence goes on along the minus strand of CAJFCP010000116.1, from coordinate 750,549 downwards.
TCCAAGCAGTTGCAGGTTGTGGCCTCAAATGTAAAGTTTCTCACCTCACGACTGCAATTTCTTTAGCTCTAAAATCGGAGAAGATTATCAACTACATTAACCAGTCGAGGAAACTTATCTCAGGAACGTTCGACTTGAATGGAATTCCTGTGGATATTGTGTCGATGGTCAGTTCTACGCAAGAGAGGCAAAATATGGATTTGGAATTGCTACTGAATCCTGATTCCCAAGGAGATCAAGCCGACGTCGACTCTTTTGAAGTTTGTATTGGGAATAGGGAATGGATGAGAAGAAACGGAGTTCTTATTCCTCAGGAAGTAGAGATGAGGATGGTTGATGAAGAAAGTTTAGGACATACGGCTGTACTAGCGGCTGTAAATAGTACTTTAGTGGCTATGATCAGTGTAGCGGACATGGTGAAATCTGAAGCGCATTTGGCAGTTTATACTTTAAAAAGAATGGGTTTGGAAGTTATTCTTTTGACGGGAGATAATAGGAAGACTGCCGCTTCTATTGCGAGACAAGTTGGAATTAGTAAAGTTTTTGCCGAAGTCCTTCCGTCACATAAAGTAGCGAAAATTCAGAGATTGCAAGAAAAAGGAATTAGGGTTGCAATGGTCGGCGATGGAGTTAATGATAGTCCAGCTCTTGCTCAAGCTGATGTGGGAATTGCGATTGCTTCTGGTACTGATGTTGCTGTGGAAGCTGCTGATGTTGTTTTAATGAGAGTAAGCTTTTTAAGAATAATTTTTTTGTAATTTCTCATAAAAACTGAGATCTGATGAGCTAATTGTTTATTTATTTTCTAGAATGACCTGCTGGATGTTGTCGCGTGTCTGGATCTCTCTCGAAAGACAGTGAATCGAATAAGACTGAATTTCCTGTTTGCCAGTGTTTACAATTTATTAGGAATTCCTATAGCTGCAGGTGTTTTCAGTCCCTTGGGCTTCCTTCTTCAACCCTGGATGGCTTCTGCTGCCATGGCACTCAGTTCCGTTTCCGTCGTCGGAAGCTCTCTATTACTCAAATTGTTAGTCCAATTATAAAATATTGTAAAATAATTATTTTACTAATTAATCAAAATTTTAATTCCACTTAAATTCCCCTATTTTTCAGATATCGGAAACCAACAAGAGCCACTCTAGAAACTTCGGAGTACTTAGCAGCTATGAACGCTCGATCTGCTGCTAGAATGCTAGATGCCGATACAATTTCACTTCATCGAGGAATAGACGACGCGATATCATCAGCGATGCATCGATCCACGTCCACAATATCCAGGTATTCCCTGACAAATATTCCAGGAAATTTTCCTACGATAAATTCTGACTACCAGCTTGTATAATTTGTGACTAACTTACCTGTTCTAACTCAAATGGTGGTGGTCTTTCATTTAATTTAAATTAATTCTGTTTCCGTTCGTTCTTCGTGACAAGTCAGTCACGATTGCAATCTATTGACTAATTGTTGATCTTGACTTTGTGATACGGAAATTGTCAATCATCTTTTGAAGCGTAAAATAACTAAAATGGTGTTTTTATTTTTTTAACAGAGATATATCTATTTTTTTGTAATATACTGTTTGTAATATCATATACCAGACGTGTTTTCGCAATTTTATGAGCAGACTGTAAAAAGTAGTTTTAAGTTTTTGATACCATTACACTGATATATTGTACATACTATAAAATACTAGAGGAATTTTGTAATAAAATTGTACATCGAACTGACACAGTTTGTATACCATGTATAATATCCGTTAAAAGAAAGTAATTGTACAATTTTGATTTACTATTGTGTTACTTTTGTAAATAAATATTTTTTCTAGTTTCTTAAACGTTTGTTTGTGGAGTTTTCTAGGAAATTAAGACTACAAAAAATGATGGGTACGGAGGTAAAATCCTTTATTTTTATGATTTTCTTATGTTATTTTCGTTTTTAGTCGCCGATTTACTTTTAAGCTTTTCTGAAAGGAATGAACATTTTACTGAAAATGATTCAAAAAGAAGTCAGTACTGCCAATTTTCAAATGATATATTCTACTGATCAGAAAACTGAGGTAAACGTGAATATAATTTTTATCCAGATAAATTATTATAAATGTTGGTTCTCAAGGAATATTGTTAAAAATTATTGGAATTAATTATTTACGAATTAAAAACTCCGATTATTTTAAGAGTATTTGTTTGTTTATTATCTTTAAACAATAAATATTTAGTACAGTAATATAAAAATTAAACAAGTTGCAAAGTAACATATTTTTTACACAAAGCATACTTACAAACTAATTTCAAAGCTTTTTTCACATTCTTAAGCTTTCGCACACTAATTACTAAAACTCTTGTTAAGATTCTGAATCTAAAAACTTAAATTACTAAATTAAATCAGACTTATAAAAGTACAAAACTATGAATTACTCGTTTATTTTAATATTCACAGTTCTTTCTCTTTTTACAGATTGTTTAATCGTTCAAAGGAAGAGGTAGAAGGTCGTCTTCTGAGACATGATGCTGACGATCTCGTCACAGTAGATTTTACCGATCGACAGAAAAAAGCAAAAATCCTCACGGAAATTACAACTTTGTAATCTTGAGATTTTAGGTTCCAAAAAGCAAAGGGTAAGGCTGTCTTATTTTGTAAATAATTAACTCGTCTGGGATAAGTTTTCTAAAAGATAAGACTAAAAGATTTATATTTCATATCTGCATACTAATATTATAAGAAACGAGGCGACTAAACTATTTTAGTACTTTAAAATCATTGAAGATGGTTTAGTTTGAACCTTAATCCTCCAGTATTCCATAGTTACCGCTAAAGAAGAATAATCAATCAACTTTTGATACTTTTTACCCAGTGAATACAGAACATATTATTAAAAGACAATTCAGACGTTCATACAATAAAAATACTAAGTATCTAATTATTAAACTTCCCCGAAAAGGAGTTTTAATACATATATCATTAAGTTAGGACATAAATATGTGATTTATACTTAATTGGAAACAGTATTGAGAAAATAAACGTAATTATAAAAAAAAAGTTTATAAAATTTTCAAAAACGCTATAATTCTGAGTGAAGTAATTAGGTTTGAAAGCGATTAAAATTTGATAAATTTCAATATAAAAACATTTTAATGGACAATTTTTAAAAGAGACTGACTACATGCTACAAAATAACATATGAAATGTTATGCACCTAATTCAAAACAGTTTTTAAATTTTAACCGCTTTCTGTTACATAATTATATGGACTACATGCAATTTCTATTTTATAATATTATACTTAAATTTGAAAATACTGTCAAAATGATTTCTACTCGCTGAACTTAAATGTGAAGACGATCGCAAATCATTTACATAATTATTTTTTCTCAGCAAATGTATATACATTTAAGAAAATATACGCACAAGTGTGTGATTTTATGCATATTTTTGTTATTGAAAAAAATTAATAAATAAATAAAAACGAATCTCTTTCACTAGTCTTTGAGTTTTTCAAACTATTAAAATCCCAACTAGACCTTTAAAAAAAATTTTTTTTTTTAAAGTCTTGAAGAATTGCTTTACAAAAACTAATTTGTATGTTTAAAATTGGGAAGAGTTCCAAAATTAATGATTTTGATTTGAAGGTAGGAAAGTTTCAATTTTAAATATTTAAGCTGACTAATTGAGTTAAACACATGCAAAAATGAATTTAAAATTATATTTTGCTGAATAAATAATTTAAAAGACTCTATATTAAAGATTATGTACTAAATTGCAACATCGATATTAGAAGTTATACACCCTCTTTAATATTTTTTTTTAAATAAAAATAAGAAACAATATCTAACAGCAACCTGCTTTGAAAAAAAAATTTCTAGTCATTTAAAAATCTTAGATAAAATTGTACTTATTGTGAATGCCTATCTTTTTAGGAGGAACCAATAATGTAGACATCGGAATCGCTTTTGCTGATCACAGGGATAATTCCATCCTCTAAAGTATTTAATTTTTCGTCCGCATGTGTCTGTTTTTTAGGTGTTTCTGTATTTTCTTCTCCTATATCTGAAAATTCCAATTCATCCGACTCGTCATTGGCCGTTATCGTTGATGATTGGGAAACATCACTCACTTGACTGAACAACTTTTCCAGAAGTGGCTCCTCAAACTGAGCTTCCATACAATTTTCTGACAATTTTGAATTTTTTAACTCAAGTTCATCAAGTTCCGAGAGATTTTTCTCTCCAAGGAAGCAATCTTTTATTACGAAGCTACAACCGCCAAGAGACTTATCCATAAGTTCCGAGTCCATATGATAATTTTGTCTCGTGTCTTCTAAATCGTCTTGAAATTTGAGGTTTTCGCCCTCGAGAAACTTAAGCTGTTGAATACTTGGGATTTTTTCCTCATCTGAAAGAAGAAATTCAAGATTGTTTTCGGCATCTGTGTTGCTGAAGCTTGTACTGTCAATCAAGGGATCTTGATCGGCAATTTCAATGTTGGCCTCTTTATCACTGCAAGTCGCAGCTTCTGATTGCTCGGGCAGAACTATATTTTTCAGTGGAGCAAAGAAGGGACTTTGCTCAACGTACTTCGAGTAAAGAGATGTTAATTGTTCCTGTGTCAAAGATTGAGTTTTGGCCAATGGCAAAATTATTAACTCTTCTTGGTCTTTCGGCTTTTTAATTTTTCGACCCTTATTCTCAACGGTGTATCCCGATAGTCCTTTTTTTAAGACTAGTGTCTCAAGAGTCGACTCTTCTTCGGAATAATCATCATCATTGATGACCAAACGATCACATTCATCGTTATCTTCGTGATTCATTGTAAATCTGTAATTGTAATTTAAAATTTAAACACCTGAATCTATTTATATGAAATTTTCTATAGCTAAAGTGTGTTATTTATTTTTTAAATTTAAAATAGAAATTTCAGAACTGTATAATATTGTATAATTTAAGGCTGTTAGAGGAACGGAAAAAAGTCATTTCGAAAATTTCATTTCGAAGCCGCAAAAATACACGGTTTGAAGTGTCATTTGGCACGTTTTGTACGTTACAGTACGTTAGTACATTAGTGCACAAACGTAAAAAACATGAACAGCGAACACGGACGTCTGTGCACAATTATTTTTTTCTTATAAAGTAAAAACTGTGAAAAAAACCTTGGGTAATCAGAATTTGCTCATATATGGCAATTACCAAGGAAACTTCAAATTTTATAACCGTCAGAAATTAGAATGCTTGCGGCTTTACGCTTCGGCTTCGGTCTGCCAGCAGCAAGCAGCATATGCCGGTTATTTGCTTACGTCGATTTTGATTATTTTCTGTAATGATTAAACTAATTTATATTATCCATAAGGAAAGTAGGCTTACCTAAATTTCAAAAAAATGCCAAAAAAATCCAGAAACTTGGAAAATTCACATCAAACTTAATAAAATAAAAGCTACAGCAGGTGTTTTAATCGTTTTGACCTTTTTGTTGTATACAGAACATACAGAACGAATTTGGATTGCTTGCTTCTAACTTCAGTGCGATGCGATGCGATATATGCGATCAATAAAAAGATCGATTATTTATTATAAAACAAAATGGCGGCAGTGAGTACATAATATATGTAAGTATTTTTCACCTTTTTCACCTTTGAAAGAAGCATGTTCGATTTAAAATGTTTTTTAGGCAATTAAATAACTTACGTCATATTTAATTTGCATCAAAAGTAATTCTGCAAATTTTGTTCTTATCAGATGAAAAAATTATTTGAGGTTATATATGTGTTTATGTCTTTTTTGTTTTGTAACCATAAAAAAATCAAATAAATAGAAAAGGGTTTTTTTGGTATTACTCATCACTGGTAGTAAAAGGTATGATTTTGTACTATTTAAGTTAAAATATATAAATTTCGTAACTTAAGACTGGAAGGGAAGAAAAAATCAAAATAGTCGATTCAATGTGTCGTGCGTACGACATATATTCTAAATAATATTAACAGTCTCGCGCAATAATAAAGACAACGAATTTTCATGACTTACAATTGATTTAACTACAATGATTGATAAACGATATAGCTTTTTTTTCGATTTGCATTCGATGAATTAATCTTTCAAGGTCGAATGAATTCGACCTTGAATTCAAAAAATGAATTCTTTAATTAATTTTTTATAATCTCGCTGGTGTTTTCTGAGCTTAGTTAATGCATATCCGTCTAAAGAAATTTTTTTTTTTTTGTAAAAAATAGTATTGTATATTGAATTAAATATTAGAATATTAATCATTATAAATTATATATAAACGTCGAGAATCGAGACAGACCTTATCCATAAATTATGTCAAAACTTCCAATATTTTCATCTAGCAACACTAATTTTTTGAACTATAAAATTACAAACAAAATACCAATTTAAAAATGCCAGGAAAGAAAATTTTTCAGTTAAATCAGTTACTAAATTCATCTTTCAATTAAAGAGATGTCTACAGTTCGGTATTTCCCATTTTATGAATAAAGATATATTTCTTTAGATGAATTGAAAAGGACTTATTTTCATACAAGAAATTACAATAAATAATTTGCGTAAGGAGATACAATTTTATTCACAACAGCCTTTGGTTTCCTTCATGATGTTTATCCTTTTTACATTTTTAAGCGTCTCATAAACACGATGTCGTTAACAAAACACCAACAAGAACATGCAATAAATAATTAAAGATAATTGTGAATGCTTTATAAATTGTATAAAAATGTTTCTATGTACGCTACATATTAATATCTTATGAATATCTACGCGAAATAGTATCCATACCAGTAGCAACTTTTAGTTCCAAAACTAAAAGTTCCACTTGCATAAAGATAATGTTTAGCAAACAATGATAAAATATAAGAATCAAGGTCATCTTGGCGAAAAATTAAACATATATTTTATTATTCGATGGTTTTTATTGCTTTTCACAGACAAATAAATTTTTTATTTTCTAACAAATAAACAAAAAGCTAAATACACCAAAACCTCGATTCTACGAGGTATTAAATTAAAGGTATAATATTAAATATTCTCGATTCTACGAGGTGTAATATTAAATATTCTAAATATTTAATATTTATATTATGATGAGGGCGCCACGAGCAGCCACGAGCTCGGCAGTGTCGTAGCCAAAAAGCGGGCGGTACCCTAAATGCGTAATTTCGTTATTCTTTCCATTTCTTTCAGTTCCGTAAAGTATATTTTATATTAACAGAACAGTAATTTAATTATTTTTAGACTTACTCCGAATTAATTTTGGTCTAGTTTTGTAAGTTAGAAAGCAATTATTTATCGTAAACAAAAGAAAAGTATTTTTATCATTTTAAACTGCGCGCGAGAAGTAACCAATCAGACGTCATTCGCTACGCATGCGCAGTACCGCGTGGAGCCCCCATTAGGAACACGGTTGATACGGCCCTAACTTTTGACCACATGTCGATTCTGAAATCGATTCACAGCAACTTCATAGCGTGCCCGAAAAAGCCGTAGAATCGAGGTTTTGGTGCGTAAATATATAAATAATAAAAAATTAATTAAAAAATCTAAACAAAACGTAGCAAGCTATAAAGTTAAAAGCGATTTATGTTATTAATAAATATTTTAAAAACTTAAAGTCTCAGAAAAAATTGTCTAAAGAACTCTGAATCCTCTGGGCATTATTTTCAGAAAAGTTTTAATGAAAACTCTAAATATAAAAAAGAATTTGATTCTCCTCAAGAGTTTTTCTGAGGTATGAACTTTTTCTGATTTTAGAAGATTCCAGAGATTTTTAAATACATTTTTTCTCGACGATGTGCTCAGTAAGTGGGAAAACTGTTAAGAAAATGGGGGAAAATATTGTATTCTATTATACTTGAGCTCCTATTCACGCAAGTTTCCTAAACATCCACGCATGTCAGATACTTATTTCTTTTGCTTTTTTAAGTTCATATGAATTTACAATAGTGTCGCGCTATCACGAAGTTAACACGTGCCAAATGTGTTAATTTATTATAGGATAATACACAATTTCACTCGCATCAAACATATAACCATACTGGAAAAAAACATCACTCGATGCAAAAAAGCATTCATATATTGGCCAAAAGTAATAACTTTTTAATCAAATAAATAATAAATTATCTTTTGAATTTAATACATCCTATACTAAAATAATTAGCCATAATTATTGCTTTCGTTGCACAAAGTTAACCAATTTAATTATAATTTCATTTTAATAGTTTTAGATTTTAAAAGGCTAAGATGACTGAAAGTTCTGAACGTTCAAATGAACGAATTTTTTTATTGATTGTATTTTAAGCTAGAAAATTTTTTAAAATATTGATTCATTCGCATTGAAAATAATTCTGTATGAAAGAAATTTGTAATGTCTATTATGTAATGCTGTGACGTTGCAGATTTAAATGTGTAAAGTCATTTTTTTTATTATTATTTTTAGGTGGAACAATATTTCTGGACAAAATAGAATTGGGAGAAAATATTTCGTTCATTTGAACGTTATGATACATAAGGGCAGAGGATATGAAAATCTTTGTGCAACGTGCATCGTTTGTAAGTTTTTTTCTACTGTGTGAGAAAATATCCAACAACATCAATTTATAATGAGGTTGCAAGACGTTTCTCTTTCAGATGTATATATTATTAACTCGTCCATACACTCTAGAATAACGCCAATGAAATATTAGCTTTCCCCTCGCCTCGAATGATCTGCATGATATAAAATCCTAGTTTAATATGGCCGGTCATTTATTAATACTTATTCCGTATAGAATCAGTTTATATTTATATCCGCAATTAATAAATAGATAACTGTAAGCTTAATCTCTAGACTCAATTTATGAATTATTACAGTATTAATCAGATTCATCTCAACTATCTATTTAACTCTTATTCTTAGCATTTCCATTCTCTTCATCCATTATCTAATAATAATCTCGTGGTTTGTCGTGTATTGCAAAGCCCGATTTATTAACTCATAACTTCAGCATTATAACGTCATGTGCCTTCAGCGCTTCAAGTTTCAATAAAATACTTTTCAAAATGAAGTGCACTAAATTATGGAATCATAAACAATTTTCGAGATTCACAATTTCCCTAAATTCAAATATAATGTCAATCATTTGAGTTTGAGTCAAGCAAAATTAAGTTGGAGATTTAATTTTTTTTTAAGTTTTTAACTCAAATAATGTTTTTCAAAGATTTAAGTTGAAGGATATTATTAGAATTATTGTTTATGATTCTATCAATTTATCAAACCACTTTTGGCAAGAAAAGTTCTGCTAGATTTTCGGTCGGCACTTGAATTTGGAAGTCAGCACACTTTCTAGGTACCAACAGAAAATATAGACTTTCAGAATGAACAACTTTCAATAAAAAAAATCGATTCGTGAAAAATGTTGCATCAATAGAGAGAAGAAATAAACAAATTCTATTGCACATTATGACAATCAAATTGAAAATCAATCTTTCGTTTTTCGACCTCATATTAAATAAATAATTCGAACTAATTTCTTTCACCTAAATCAAAGAGCGCTTACGTCTTTTTGGTAATAGGAACGAGACGCCGCCTACAAAATCTAAAGCGTGAGTCTTTATGACCTGGAACCCTTTGTAATTGATTCATAATTTTCATTCTTGTGATTCTCAATCACAATTTGGACAAAGGTGGCTTTTAAAAATGTGCTTATTAAAAAGAATCATCTCTAAGATTTGATCTTGCTGTTAATACAAATATTTATCTTTTTGGTTAAAAAATTATCAATCTTAAAACTTTCCTATCATGAACATATCTTAAAGAAAAATTATTTTTTAAAAGCCACCCTGTTTTTTTTTCTTTTTTTTTTCAGAAAGAAATTTTTCCTCCCGGTTCCAAAACACAGTCGACTTTTCCACCGATCATATGATAGCTTTTTTAACAACGTTTAAACATTAAATAATGGCGTAACATCATAACATACGTTACAAGTTCACTATGAAGCTGGGCCAATTTGTGAGATATGTCTGTTTGAGAAAATATATCTTAAGTATATGCAATGTATTATGATATTAATAGAAACACCTAATTGTTACTCCTTCGCAATTTTTACGAAGCAGACGAGAGAAGCTTGAATGCATTTGTGTATTATGTTCGTTATCTATTATTTTATTTATTTAAATTTGTTATTTTATTTAATGCATTGTGTTAATTTACGCTACTCGTATGTAGAATAGTCTTTTCATTTTTCGTCGAGTGAAAAAAAAATAAATATCCGTTTTCTAGACGTTTCGAGTCGTTTCAATCGGCGAAAATTTTCTCTTTCTGCTTTGGCTTTCTCTCGTTTAGGCAACTTCTCAATCAGAAATTAGAAAACCTCTTTCCGCGTTTTTTTTTTTTTATTTTCTTGCTCATTCTGTGTCGAATGACGTTTATTGTTCTTTCTTTTGCAATTTATTGGACAATTGGTCATTCATTTCGCAAATTTTGCGTAAGAACACAAAGTCGATCGAGTTTTAGAGTTAATTAGGTGTTCTCGCAACAATCAGGGCCGAACTTTTCAAGTCGACACTGCATGAGAAATATAGCATGATTTCCAATTTATAAGATTTATTTCACGTTCAATTCGAATTTTAATTTCAAATCTTTCTGGATCTCTTTACTGAAAATCTAATGTACATCTTTTTGTTTCAGGTTTCTAGAAGAGATTGGAAATAATTCAAGTTCCGAGGAAAGATCAAAGGTAATAATTTTGATCAAACGAGAATTGAATCCAACGATTTAAGTGAAATTTCCAAACCGCAAACCAAATTCGAAATCTAAATATGATAATTTAAAGTTTGACTTTTCAATGATCCTTAATTAAATAATCTTGCTCGATTTCTCATAATGGTTTTGATAGGTTTTCTAAAACAGTAGACCGAAAACCAAATTAATTCAATTACCTACTTGGCAGTCAAGTTTTTCGCCAAAGTCATTTGATCGTGTACACTTTCGATCCTAACATCACATTCAAAATTAGGAAGTCCATGGGCTTCAAGTGATGAATTTAAAATCCAAGTTTACTACTGGCAGGAGAACGATTTGAAAAAAAAAAAAGAAAAAAAGAACATTCATCTTCTCCTCGCGAACTGGAAGACCTCCGACGCCATATTTCTCACAAGAAATCACCATAAAATCGTTAAGTGCTGTCCCACAAATTCCTAAAACTGGATTGAAATTCGAAGCGAAGGTTCTCATAGTATCACGCTATGTTGCTTCCACTCATCGTCGTCACACACTTTTTTTCTGGTGTATTTTGACTTTCGGAATTGCTTCGAACAGCCTTTGGTGGACTGCCATCAGGTGTAGGTGTAACGTCATCCGAAAGAGGAATATTGTTGTTCGTTGAGGTCGAACTTCTTCTTCCATTTTCGCGTGTTGGAGACTTCACATCAAAAACTGATGATTCTAACTCAAGATCCGAATCGATCTGAAAATAATATTTAACGCTGGATTAGAAATTTTCTAATTTTGAAATAGGGGAAGAAAATTTTTCTAGTTGATCAGAGATGGTGCAAAAATATTTTGATGATCAATGCGTGAAATGCAAGATACGTTGATGAATATTAGAATTTTATTCTGGAGTTATTTTTATAGTAGATTTTAGGGTTGCTAGCAAGATTAAATATTGGAAAAAATTGATATTTTTAGAGACTATAAAATTCTCTGAATATGTATTTAAATATAATTAACAAAAACGAGAAGAATCTAAGAGTGAATTTTGAAATCAAATTTGTTGAACAACCCTGAATTTATTACCCTAGCTAGTCTATCGAGTCGAATTTATTTATTTAGTGCCTTATTTTCAAATTAAGCATCTTTTTTATTGACTTCCTGTAAGTGTCTATAAGTCGTTAAACTAATTAATGGGTAATAATTCGAATTAATGGCTTTGTCACGTTCATGCATTTAGTTACTTTATAGCAGATTTGATTTTTATTCAAATTTACAGCATCTGATATTTTTTCCATGCAATAACCTTTTGAGAACAGTTTACTATCTTAGAAGAAAAGTAAATAATTTTTCTGTTAGTTTAGTATGTTATAAAATTTACTGACTCTTATTTTAGAAAAAAATAGAAGAGGCTAATGAAGAAGAAACTAAAATAGCTTTAATTTGAAAGTAAGGTATCAAGTTAAATTCGCTTATAACTATTTAATTTTTAATGCAAAAGTACTGAGAAAAAGTTTAAATAGAATAAATCGTTTAAATTGATGTACAATATTTTATCTTCAGATGCAATCCAAATTGATAGAAGCGACAAATTAGAAGCGATTATTTACGATTCGAATGGGTGGATGGTTTAATACCCCTGATATTCCAAGATTTTTAAGAGTGGCATGGATCGCCTCTTCCTAAAACCGAACCTGATGACTATGATTTCAATGAGGATGAGGATGATGTGCTACCTTGTTGAAACAGACTACCTGTCTGGTAGCAGGATGGGGGCTGAGAAACAGTCTTTCGCTCGTATCACTCCCACAGCTGGAACTTTCGCTCATTTCGGTCGCAAATTTTCGAGAAGCCTTGGGACTTGGAGGCGCTGCTCTACTACTTTGGTTACCCAAATTCAAACCTGCATTCCTCGAACATACCTGAGATTGAATATGCTCGCAGACTCTTCTGAATCTTCGAATGTTTCCTGTAAAGAAGAAGAATTCACCTCATTAGAATTTATAAAAGATTGAAATTTTATTTAGGTAATCTTTCAGTTTCCCTATTTTAATTATTATCTCTCTAATCCTATTTAATTCCGAGAGCTAAACAACTTCCAATTCTCGTGAATTTGTGGGGAATTCTACGGAATCTTGAAATCCTTAAAAATTTTACGACAAAATCTTTTAAATATGAAAGTCTCTTGTAATCCCTCTAAATTCCTAAAAAGCTCTTAAAAGATACCTGACACTTCTGACATTTCTCTGACTTCCCTAACAAGTGGCCAACCTGATGTGCGGAGAAGTTTCACGAATAAAAAGGGCTCGAAGGCGTGACGAAAATTTTTATAGAGAAGTGCTGTTTCCTCGAACAAAAGTACTTTGATATATAATATGCATAATGCATATGTGTGCCTTATCATGGAGATAAGGCATGCAAAGTAGTATGTGCCAAGGTAACATCGATCTAGTTGCGCTTGGATGGCTGCCAAACGCCAAATACAGAATCACCTGAGTTCGAGGGCTTATACAGTCTTATAAATTCCTTCGAGAAGGCTTTGCACCCATTGTCAGTGCTGTCATCGATTCTATCCAGCAGCTAATCCCCGTAAAATCACATTACTTCCTCGACTAAAATTTCAAATTACATATCTCCCTAACCCAGAACTGATTCACTGAACTTCATCTTGAGAAAAAGATTCTAGTTTTTCACTCCTAATTCATTCATAACAAAAACTTTTAATTCTTTAGTTTTTTATTATTATTAAATATATTAAATTGCCAACCTGTTTGCTAGACGGTATTTCAAATAAATATCTCAAAATTGGTCAAAATTGGTTCTAAATGAAATGATTCCTCGAGTCGAAAGACAGAATTTATTTAGTTGAAGATTTTTTTCCTAGAGTATTCTAATCAGATATTCCTTTTGAGAAGAACTTACCACTTAAAAGTGTGAATGTAATGGCAAAAAGAGGTTCGCTTGGCTGCTTTGAAATGGCACTAATGTCAACCTGAAAGCGTACTTGTCTCTGAAACATTGCTGGTCCCGTACTACCACGTTTATATTCCACACTAAAAGACATTGGTGAATTCACACTATGCGACAATTCAGCTATCTGGAATTTAAGAAAGATATTTATACAAAAATCTTGTAGAAAAGCTTATAAAATCAAATTTAATAAATATTTTAAAAGTCAAATGACGCGGTTACGTCAAGAGATCCTTAATTTACCTAATGACGTCAATTTTAAGAATGGAAATGATTTATGAAAAGAAATTAAAAAATAGAAATATACTATTCTAAATATAAACAGCAATTTCACTGCTAGGATCAATAATTTAAGGATTTATACTTACAGATAAAAAGGCGTGAATTAGGTCAGCTTTTACGCTAGCCAGTGGCTTTCCTTTTACTAACACCGTAAATGTCTCGTCCTTTTCGGTGGCCATTAAACTGCCAAACCAGGATTTTTTCGTTAACTCTGGGGAGGAACCTGGTGTCAAATGTACCTGAAAAGGAAAAAAATGTAAGTTGTTTATTTTTAAAGTTCAGACTTTAAATTTATAAATAAGTGACTCATTTATCTTGAATTCATTGAAAAGGCTATTTAATTCTACATAGTAAAATGTTTTTCACTCAGCGATAATTTAAATCATTTCTATTTTTAAACCATCAATAATCATAATTAATTACCTCCTCGGTGCTTGTGAGCAATTTACGTCGATGGAATCTTGGACTTCCTAGGAATGAATTCTTGATTGTTGTTAAACGTGATCTCCAATGATGAGCACCCGATCCTGATCCTGTATGAGGAGATCCTGGAGGTGTCACACCCACTGCAACAACTAAAATAGAAAAAAATTTATAGAATATATTGTTCCAGTAAATGTAAAAAAAAATCGTCAGTCTATACCTCTGAAACTTTATAGTATAGATGATTATTAAAAGAATGAAAACTTGAATCCCTGATTGTTCAGGGTAGACATTGAACCAAGAAGAACTTAAAATGAAGATCTAATAAATGCCCTACCTAAGAAAATAAAATTTTCCAAGGAAGAAAAGAATGTCCCTTGTTAGGGGTCGTCCATATACCACGTGGACAGTTTAGGGGGAGGGGGGTTATGAAATAATAGTCATCGTAGAAAATTGATGGAGATCTATTATAGAGAAAAAAAAAAAGAAAAGAATAGAAACTAATAAATTTTTATTGATCATACCAGGTTGAACTTCGCTCAGCTCAATTCCAACGCTAGCCAGGGGTGGAATGGGAGTTTGTATTCCTTGAGGCGGACTGCCATTTCCGCCAGTGGTACCAACGCTTGATAGCCTGTGAGGACTTCCGGTTTGGCTATGATGTGAACTTGGAGAGGCTCTGTGAGGACTTAAAAGACCGGCAAAGTTAGGCGTATGCAGAGGAGATCCTCCTGGCGTCGATGCGTGCGAATGCGAAGCGTGAGTATGCGATCCTGTACTTGGCGATCTTCTTGCATGATGCCTTGTGCTGCAATTTAAATTCCTATTAAATTATAATAAGAATCACAAATTAGTATTTTATAAAAATATAGAGACTTTTAAATTAAAATTCAATCTCAGTGATCACAGATTGCTACCTATTCGCCTCAATATTCTAGTTCAAAATAATTAAAAATATTAGCTTTCGCCTCAGATGAGGAAGTGGTATATATATTCAGAAAAGTATTTACATTGATATTAATCGATATCTAAGAGAGGGAAGTACTTCTAAAAAGTTATACACTCTACAAGATCTTTTTTCTTTACTATCTCATCTGAGATGGAAGTTATAAGAGGGCTTAAATGGATTTAACACGAACTGCACTTGTCGGTTGGAATAATTTAAAACAGAAACACACTTAGGAAAAAAAGAGGTTGTCGCAGCTCAATTATAGCTTTGACTTAACGCAGGGTCAGGAGATTTAAAGAGAAAGCATGAAGATACCAGGCACGTGATTTTGAACACGCAATGTGCGGGTGGAGGAGGAAAATGCGGCACGCGACTCTGGGACCAATTTCGCTTAGGCATTGTCAGGACTTATGGCTAAAAACCCATTATAGGAAAAATATAGTGATAATGGGTAGACAATAAAAAAATGATTTATGCTGGCCACACCGACGGACAAAGCTAGGAGTGAACAGGAATTTAAGCTAAATGCTGCTAAACTTGTCAGAGAAATTGAAAAATTGAATCTTGTGGCCACCCTTGAAGGGAAAGAAAGAGAGATAATAATGAGATATTCACCTGGATTGCCTTCTCGGAGTGAGGGGTGAACCGTGGCTGATTTGCCCCAAGTTCAGGGCCGCACTGCCGTTTACTCGACAAGTATCAACCCTTTTCCTTGGAGGATCTGCCTCCAATTGTGTTGCTGAAGCCCTCATGCCACCTCTCATTACTTCTAGTTCATCCTCGCAGGCCGGTCTTCTCCTTTTCCTCTCGAGTAGGAGGAAGTAAATTACCTTCTCTGTATTGTGACTGAAAGAATTTTAAAAAATAGGTGAATTAGGGAGGACAAACTTGAAAAGAAATATTAAATATCTATAAATTTAATAAAGGGAAGTTGATTATAAAAATTGACAAGAATAAAGTTATTAGCTTCTCACTTTGGATTTAGAAGCTCTTTAATAAGTTTCTCCTTTTCCTTGAAACATCCGAGACTGGCGATAGCTTGCAAAACGTCAGGATCAATGGCGTCCTCGGATGGAATCACGTGTGTTTGGACCACGTCCATCATTGATAGTTCTAATTCCAGTTCTCCCTTTCCAGCGGCTGTCACCCATATATGCCTGTTTATCTCTGCTAGCTGAAAGCCGGATATTATTTGATTCGCACAGTTATAGTCGACATGTTAATATCAGATGCGATTAAATGTTTTAGATTACATATTTAAGCCCTTAACTAAATGAGATGTCTCGTCAAAATTCCCATGCCATATTACAAATGAATGTATCGTCCACTTCATTCCACATTTCATCTTTGCTTTCTCACTATTAATTTATTTTCACATTTTTAAATTAGAACTCTTTTTTAAAAGGATATCAAATCGTTCGGATGTGAATTGAATTCGATCGGTTGCAGGGTATCTACTGTGTGGGAATTTAAGGAAATCTGGGAATTTCGTCGGAAAAATTTAGTAGACACCCTGGTTTGATCAATTTTGAACATAATTTGTAGAAGTATACTATATACCAGATACAAATATACTCATAAACCAAATTTCCAAACATTCTTGACGCGCAGTTTTATCAAAGTGTTTTGAATATAAAATGTGGAGCTTCATTTGTAAAGTTGAGAATTCAATTTGTCGCGAAAATAAAAAAGACACTTTAGATCCAGGTTTCTTCTTTCGCAGAAGTTGATATCTTATCTTGAAAGTTATATAAAGTATGAAGTTGGTTTAATTTTAAAATGAATCAGTCCGAGAATTGAGTTTATATTTGGTCGGCTAAACTAGCTTGCATCTGCAATATACTTTCATTAAAGCTATAACGAAATTTCTTACCTTTCTGAATATAAATTAAATATTTCTAAAAGAGTAACTTCTTCAGGGGTACTTTGAAATACTATTTTACTAGAGTAATAGCTGGTCAGAAGTGTACTCTGTTAAGGTTTTGTAAAAATCCTTGAATTGATTTGCAGTTGAAGAAAATTCATGGTCAAGGAAAATTTCTTCTAAAGAAATTCAGAAGTTTCTTTTTCATTCTACTGATTTCTATTTGATCCATTAATAAGATTATCAGGAATTATTTTTAGAGGTTTTTTTTGTCTTAGGTAATAAGAAAGTTTGATTGATAGGTAATATCGATTTCATAAATGCTACTCACCGTTAGCCTTTTATCGGGATTAACTTCTATCATTCCCCTAAGGAGGTTTTGACAGTCGGGTGGAACAAAATGTGGTATGTGAAACACCCCTCTTTTGACTTTTTCCAAAAGTTGCCGTAAATTGTCATCATCGAAAGGCAAAGCACCGACAAGAAGAGCATAAAGTATCACGCCACAAGACCAAACATCCGCTTTTCTGCCATCATATTTTTCACCCTGTAAAATGAAAAACAATTATTTTTACTGGTATAAATACAATTATAACTTTACATTCCTAAATTTCAAACTCTTAACTTTATAAATACAATTTCTGCCTATTCAATTCTAATTCAATTTCTTTTTTCCAGATTTCTCTGAAGCTTCCAGAAAGAATAAAAAGGTAATAATTCATTATTAATTTACTTAAAAAAATAAAATATAATCTTTGATGTAATTAAATTTAAGAGAACTTAAACAATGATCAAAAAACAGGTAAACTCACAATTCTGACCGGTAGTGTATATGCCCCAATTAATGTAGCTCAATTTAAAAAATGGGGTTTCATAAACAACTTTCAATGTGTTCGCGAAAACAGAGTATTATTGATCTTGTTACACCGACCATAAAAATAATTCAGGGCGTGTAAACACTTAATATGGATCTCTAGTGGAACGGCACCCATATCATTCGTTGAAGATGTGATTTAACCAGCACCCTCGAAGGTAATAATTTCCTGACAAGAAATTTCATTAGTCGCCGACGACTGGAGATAGAAGCAAGGAGTGTTCGTAACTAAAGTGTTCTGTTCATATATACCCTCACAGAGAAATTTTCAGTCGTCTGCATGAAAGTTAACTGGGTAGAGATTGTTTCAAATTGTTTATAGTTTCTTGCAAAATGAAATTCCGTTATGCAGTTCTTTTAGAGAGGTAACCTTAACCCTAGTTGACTTAATCAGAGTAGCGAATTGATCAGGAAATTGGAAAATGACCGGGCATGTAATTAAAAAACCTGAAGTTTACTTCTGATCGCAGTAAAATTCAAGTTTTTATTTTTTAAATAATTATCTATATTATATAAGAGAAAGTTTTTTTTATTTTTTTTTTGTGCTTTGCGGCAAATATAAATATGTTACTATTAGTTGACAGGGAAAAACGAGGAAATGATCGGGAATTCGAAATCGTCCGCCGAATCGCCACTCTGATAACAGACTTTAAATTTCAATCTTAGAAAAAGTTAAGGCTTTCAATACTGATTTTTCTAAAAATGAGTTCGAAAAAATTTTTAAATTATAAATATGTACACAAAATAATGTTCTTGTAACTTACTCGAATGACTTCGGGGCAAGCATAATGAGGCGATCCACAACTCGTTTCCAACATCGAGCCAGCAGGTTGCAACGACGCCATTCCAAAATCCGCTATTTTAATATTGTTCTTCTCGTCCAATAACAAATTTTCAGGTTTCAAATCTCTATGACTGAAACAGAAATTGAATTTTGTGATATAGTTTTTATACTTAGAATTTAATTTAATTATCTTTAAGAGGCAAATATAATATTCTTAAGATTGTTTAATCGATGCGGTAAAATTCTGCTCAAGGTAACATAAAATCCTCCCAAGTTGAAAGCTATCCTATCTTGAAATGAAAAATAATCCCAGTTTTATATCCACCATCAAAAAGGATAGAAACTTCACAAATGAATATATGTTATATAAATGCTAAGTTGCATGCATCTCGGAGGATTTTGTCAAGTACATTAATTTGAAATCTGCGCAGAAAGGACTCTCATTATGAAAAAGATTTCCTCTGTGATCTTTATGGAAATTTCACTTGAATTTTATAACGGAAATGTGCTAGATTGTGAGTCATTAACAAAGAATGGCAAAGAGATTAAACTTAATTAAATTATTACAACTGGGTTACAGCGTAATCTAGGACTTTAGATAAAATTTCCATTATTTTATCTTGCAATCAGACTAATGTCCCGAGCACTTGATTAATAAGACTGATTAATATGAGAAGGAAAAACCGATGAGGAGTAGGGAGATAGAGAAGATACGTTTTTAAAAGGTAGATTAATCTTCCTTTTTAAATCGATTAACATTCTATCGAATGGACTTCTGGTCCTTAATTTACTCAATCCAAATATAGTCAGTCCACACCATCACAATTTGTTGTAAAATGTCTGCCAACTCGTATAAAGAACTGGCAACGCCTATAATTGTTTGGCTTTGTTGGTCAAGAGATGAGAATAGGACAGAGGCAATCTTAACCCACTTCCTAGTGTGCAAGAGGAAGAATTATGGATTAAAATGAAATGTTCTAGAAGACATTCTTTCAGAAGAGCTCTATAAAAACAGAGTTGCTACAAGATCTGAAAAACCTGAAAAGATGACTAATTTATATATTCTGGGTACAATTTGAAGGATAAATTACTCACCATATACTATGACTATGGCAAAAGTCTAACGCGGAAATGATTTGTCGAAAAAACCTCCTGGCCTCCTTAGGCGTTAGCCTACCTTTCTTTACGAGATAGTCGAAAAGTTCTCCTCCCGAGACGTGCTCCAGAACAAGATATCTATTTGGAAAAAAAAGAAAATAAAGATTTAGTGTTACTTTTAATTTTTTTTCAAATTAAAATAGAAATCAGGATGAGATATTTTTATATGTAGAAACTTGCATAAATAATTATATGCCAAGGAAAATACAATCTTTTGAAAATTGAGACTAAATATTGATCAAAGAGACCATTTTTCAGGTTGAAAGTTGAAGGGAATTTTTTTGACAGACCCTACTTCTTATTTTAACAGTTTTCATTAATCAAATAAGAAGACAATCTTCCTTACTTCTGGGAAATTTTTTCGATCAATTTGTCATTCTTGTTATATTAATGAAAATAAAATATTGTACTCACAAATACTTCTTGTTCTCGTACACGTCCGAAAGACCGAGGACGTGGGGGTGGTCGATGAGCTTCATAATTGCAATCTCGCGTTCCACCTTCATTAAAACGGACTCTGAAAGTTTCTCACGGTTAATGATCTTAATGGCCACCTTTTTTCCTAACACACAGTGGACCCCCAGCTTGACCAGGCCTGAAACAAGAATAAAATATTTGAGTGATATTTAAGTGGCCAGTCTAACATTTTTTTTTTCTTTTTTATAATTAAGAATCTGAGGTGATTTGGGACAAACGATTGAATTTGATCGAACTGAAATTGAATTCGAACTTAGTTCCTGAAGTGGAAGATATCTGCTGATAATTTTCAAGCAAACAGAAGTTTTTCCATGTTCTGTTATTGACAGAGGGTAGAATTCTGGAGATCTATTTTCTTCTAAATATGTGAAACTGAAGGAAGCTAAAATATATAGAACGAGAACAATGAATGATCTGCTAAGAACCAATCATTGACCCACTGAGAGCACAATGAGGCAGCAGTGTGAAAAGACCTCAGCACCTATCACGACCCTATTTGTACATAAAATTTTATTTCTCTTGCCAGCGTTAAAAGCGTACGTATAACGACCTCACAAAGGGCGAAACGACGATTTTTATCAAATGAGAGTAATTTGTAAGCTTTTAATATCTTTGTGGATAAAAATAGACTACATATAAAAGTTATAAAACTCTAGTCTTGCATCCCAACCCAAAATGTGATTTGAATCAAGCGCACAATTCTTTTCTGATTCAGTTCAAAGCACTTTTGAAATTATTCCTTTAAAGACTTCAGGAATGTCAGGGAAGTCAGGGAAATGTAGCAATTGAAAAATTGAATCTTGTGACCACCTGAGTCACTTTACTTGGATTCTAGTTTTAAATGTAATGTCCTTATATTGATCGAATATTTGTTGGCTAATAAATGTATATTTTCAGATTTTTGGATCTGCAACCTGAATCCGGAGGAAAGAACTAACGTTAAAACGATTGGTTGGCTCAGCTGGTTTTAGTTGGATGGATCGGGGAATTGACTGAAGTTTCCAGTGATAAATTCTGAATTCGAATTTCAACAAGAAAAAGGGGAAAGCAGAATATCTACAGACCTGGTGGTGGTAGATGGTGTGATGTATAGGTAAGGTCTTTAGGAAATAGTTTCGTATGATTTATTGGTAGTACACGAACGGGTTTCAGTAGTTTGAAAACTAAGTGCTTTTAAATAAGGCCTTGCGGAAACAAGGTGCATTTATTGCACCTAATTTCTCCGAGCTTTTCCGATTTCTCAAATTCTTAGCTAATTAAATTCAAAAACTTTTAAAACAACTCATTCAGAAAGGTATTTTCCTCAAAAGTAATTTATTTTTTGCATTTAATTAATTTTTCTACAAAATTTATCTTCAAAATATATTGACAAATCTTTGACTTTGATTAGATGGAATTAAAAAAGTTTCCCAGAATTATAAAGTTATTTTTCTGAATGCAGAGCTTAAGGAGTAGAAAGGTATGGAGCTCGTTAATTAAAAAAGGAAATGTTTTTAAAATGCTCACATTTTATGGAGAGGGATAAAAAGTGTCCTCGGTTGGATTAAAGTAAGAAAACTTTATCTCGTCTTGGACAGTTCGATAACTCTCTTGGGGTAAAGCAAAAGCTCTTATACAAAGATAAGTTGAACCACGAAACAGTTATTTTTTATGGGAATCGCACAGGAAGGAAGGAAACAGGAAGGGCGAGTCATATTCAACTTGTAATTTATTACCGAATGTGGTTAAAAAATGGCAAAAAATGAAACTCCGAAGCATTAATCACTGAAATAAGTATCCAATGAGCCTTGAAACTTGTTTAAAATAATAGATTTCAAAAGTGAAAGAAATATGAAGATACAAAAATTGATATTTTAAATATAAAGCGCTATTTACTGGAAAAATGCTTTTGGAGATAACAAAAAATGAAGTTAAGCTCGTAAATTTTTGAAATACGCGATCTCCAATGTCAGGAAGATCTATTTCAGTTGACGTAGATTAGATTTACTTCGGCACATTCCACGAGGGAATAGCATGTTCGGTCGATATCGCACAATTTCCCTCGTAGCTTTTCAGCTGCGAGCATGCTAGAATGTGTCAGGTGGCTCGCGAATGTCCCATCGTACATATCATCGTCATGGGAATTAGCATACAATCTGCATACGCAAGTTTGATACATCTTCTACATAATTACTGCAAAATGTCACCTCTCATTTTAAATCGTTTACCTCCAGAGTCTTCAGAGTCCTTTTAAGAATCTATTATACCCAATTACCGACACTCAAGTTTCAGATAATTTCAAGCTAATTTTATAGATTAATCATTTTGAAGTTATTTCCATTTTCTAAGAAGGATATTTCATTGACCTCGTCTTTATATTTAAAATCTACTAATAAAAATAGATACCAGCTCTCTGAAGGGAGATAAGAATTAAAAGTTTTATTTTTGGATTATTATATTAGTCTCTTTCATAAAATTTAATATTTTTTTCTTTAAGGATGTTGAATTCAAGTTCTGCCCTCGCAATTCAATTTTCTCATTTTAATCAACAGATATATTAGAAATAAATACACTATCGCGGTCAGAATGCGATGATCGTTTAATAAATTTTCTTAAATTTAATTATATAAAGATTATATTATTATATTATTAGGTCAAAAGTCTGAATCCAAAATAAACGAGGGACAATAAAGACGCGAGTGCATTTGAAAATATCTATATGTATGTATATAAGTCTGGAAAGTTCTATCGAACAAGCAAATGCAAGAGAATGAAAATGCGAGAGCAGGAGAAGTGGTGGAAAGACGGACAAAACTTATTGGACTGGCAAAATTGGTTTAAGCCCTCGTCTAAAGGTTGAAACTGCCTCAAAGTACCTCTTTATAATACCTCTTTATCCACTTAAAGATCCTCTTTCGCGAAAATTGATTTACAATTAAAACATAATTATATTTGGGATAATATTAATCAAATTACATTGACCTCAAATTTAACAAAACTTTTAGTCTCCTGAATAAATCGATTAGTATAATAATTTCATTTTTCACTGAAAAAAAAAAGATTTATTTGGAGTACTAAAGCCAGTAATCGACGATGAATGTGAGGGATTTTTAGATATCTTCAAACATGCGAAATTGCTCCTCAGAGCAAAATTATCAGACCTGAAGTTGAAAATTCATATTTCTATCTAGTCTAGAAGAAAAAGTAGGTCGTGTATAAACATCGGAAAGAAGCAATGGCGCACAATTGGGTGCTGGTAGCAATTGAAAATCGTGCTTTGTACTACATTTGAAAGACCTTTTCAACAAAACCCAGAATTTTCAATATTCCGTATTTGTATCCATTTATCATAATAAGAAAACTAAAATCGTAAAATCTGAACAACATGGATCTCGTTATCTATAAATATTTTATCTTATTCCCAAATGGACTGCCAACGTAAAATAAATTGTATAATGATGCCTGCTTTCAATACTAAAAGCAAGGGTCCTTGATATTCACATACATTATTATGAAATGACCCTCGTATTTCTTCTGAATATACGCAAACTCTGAAACCACTGCAGGATATCGAGCACGCATTTCTACCATTGTTTACCTCCATCATATCTATATCCTCGGGTTGTATAAGTTACATGCCTAACTTTATTTCCTTTGAACCAGTCATAAAGTATCGGGAAACTCGAAGACAGAATCATATTACTGATGTACTAGGGTTACCATTATTTTCTGATGGAATTAACTTTCAGAATTTAACTTTTCAAAGTGAAGTCACTAATAATCCATAAATGTTCCAGACTCAAAGTTCCACTTGAAAGAGATTAAATTCCAATGCACTAATTGGCGAGGAAAGATAAACAATTTTCATTAGATATTTAAATCTGTTCTAGACAAACATTCCGTCAACTTTCTCAGACGAAAATTTCCATTTTCTGTGAGTAAGGATATTTCAAGAGAAATTGAAATGCAAATGCGATAGTTTACAAGAAAAGATAAATAAATTTCATATTTCTGGTTCAAAATTTTAAGACATAATTGTTCTAGAATTATTTCAATGCTTTATTTTCAAAATTCACTTTGAATATTTTAAAATAATAATGTACAGACTTTTATTTAACAATAGCAGGCATGATAAAATACTCCTCCTCTTAAATTTAATGGAAATTACATAACTTATTTTTATTGTATTTAAATAATTCAAAATAAATCTGAAAAAGTAAAGATTAAATAATAAGATAATTTTAACCGAATAAAAAAAGATGAATAGCGATCTCTGAACCTACGTAAAAATCTGGGATGGTAAACGTGTTTATTATACCTATGTACGAAACAAAATAAAGACTAAAGGAAAAATTAGCAGATTTAAATAATTTTATCTTTAGTCTAAACTGCGAATAAAATTTAAATAAATATTCTCTTAGGCGTGCATTAAGTGCTTATAAAAATTTATTCGGCGTGCCTCGTATAGTTTTAATAAAATTTACATAATGATGCGATAAATGTAAAATAATTGAGAAACATGCATTTTAATTACACATTTGTAATTACCCAGTTTCGCAAAGATAACTTTCACTGAATATATTAATATTTTTATTTTAAAATTTGATCTCGGAAAGTTCATAATTTTTTTAGATTACGTCTAAATAAATATTATTTAAAAGATAATTTTTGCAGATAAATAAAATTAAAGCACAGAAAAATAAATTGTGCAGTATATAAATTCGAGGTGATAAATATTAGGTATAGTGATAACTAAAGACAAATAAAATGTTAGAATGTGATGCATTGTTCTACTTGGTTCACTCGTCTGTAGCCTTCGATCTTATTGATTTTTCTTGTCACACCCAATATCCAAACTCCAACCACCTTATTTCATTTAGATGCACACAATTCAGTTCTTGATGACCTTTATGTAACGATCGGTTACATTTGCATTTTTGAAATGCAAAATTACTCGCCAAAGCACTTTTCCTTTGAAAAGTGCTTTCCTTTCACATAAAATTCTTAAACTTTTTTCAACGTGGAAAATCGTTTTTCAGAGATGTGCAATGTGCATATTCACTTGCCTCTTTTCTTCTTTAATCACTGAACCAAAATAATATTGAAAAGTAAAATGTTACTCTTTGTTGGCAATTTTTCTGTACAAGATGTAGATTGGTCCATTTCGTTTTTAAGGATATTTAATCTAATTTTGTAAATCTAATTGTAATTGATTAAAATTTGATTAAAATTAAATTCGAATACAATTTTAACACGATTTTTCTTTTTCAGATTTCTGTGGAGAAAATCCAGCTTAAAAGATATTTTATTGACGTTTTGAATTTATTGAATTTAAAGGTAAGTTTATTGAATTATAATTAAATTTATTGATTAATTTATTGAATTATAATTAAACAAATCGTTTTCAATCTCTTAAATTTCTTTATCTGGAAATTTCGTGGGCAAAATTCAGTAGACGCTCTGTTTTGGTAACATAAAAAGATGTTATCCCAACGTAGATAAAAATGTAAAATTGTTTGTAATTTTTCGAAGGCAATGAAAGCAGCGAGTTGGTGCACCTGATCCTTGAAAAATGCTGTATACCTTTTCAATTTGTATATCGCCTTCAGAGAATACAACATTTTGTCTGGCAGGTGCTCTTGTAAACCTTAAAGTGCGAAAATGTGTACGCAACGAATGAAAGCTTCTCTCTTTTATAAGCGTCGCGTTTTTCGACCCCTCGTGGTGTAAAATGCTGCACGACATAAAGAACCTGAAAGAGAAGAACTCGTTTTTTTTTTTTATTTTCACCACGTAATAAAGCTCAGATCTTACGTTTCTACAGACCAGATACTGTAATTGAGGAAGCTTGCAATTATTTTCAAAATTCAAGAAAAATTTTCTAGATTCTACTTGATCATTGTTAAAAATTTTAGAGAAATGTGTTACCGAAAAGGGATCCGGTTCTTACACTCTTTATTGATGTGACAATTTTTATTTATGTCACGATATATGATAAAACTTAGAGCATGAAAAGTCGATAGTCTTTAGACTTTGACGGAGCATAAAAGCTTGTTTGAAAAGCAATTAGGGAAATATGTTTACTTATGATGAGTAGATAAACACGTAATTACTTAAGTACTTTACTTAGGAAATTCTTGTAGTCATGTAATTACATCTCTACTTATAAAAGTAATTTCCGTAATTTATTTCGGAAATGTAAATTTTTAGATAGTCACCTATTACAGTTAATATTAATACATAATACGTAATATTACATTTATATTTAAAATTGAAATATCTTGAAGTCAGAAGTAGGTGTACAGTTGTACACCCACTTGGTTGAGTTGCCAACCCTTCAATTCCCATAGAAATTTCAGAACTCAGAAAATATTTATTCACTGTTATTCTCTACACCAAATACCTCTCTATATGGTTGGCTGACTAAAGCTAGTCTTGTCTACTGTGGGATTTAGATGTTCCTCTATAAATCCTCTCTAGATAAGAAAAAGTGGTGTAACGAAATCGAAATGTTTCGAAAATCACGCATACAATCGCGCGCGTTTTTGTTTGCTACTAAATGATAACAATTAGAGATAAAAATAAGTATATCAAAAAGTTCCCAAGAAAAATAAAGTCAATATTTTATTTAAAAGATTTGACTGAATTTTCATGTGATAGTCATTTGTGCATAATAGAGTTAGAAAACCAAAGCAGAATAAAAAATCGAATGACGAATCATTCCGTGAAACCCAACAACCTCCACTATGAGTGGAGGTTGTTGCTTCAGTCTTTTCTCCCCCAAATAGTGACTCATCGCGGTCGTGCCCTTCCACAATTGAATGGTAATACGTGATGAGTAGAAAAATATGATCGTGGAGAAAATCCACCTTAAACGATATTTTATCGACGTCTTAGTCTTAAAAAAAGTCTTTGAAAAAAC
Source organism: Synergus itoensis (assembly GCA_904066005.1). Lineage (NCBI taxonomy): Eukaryota > Metazoa > Arthropoda > Insecta > Hymenoptera > Cynipidae > Synergus > Synergus itoensis. The sequence goes on along the minus strand of CAJFCP010000116.1, from coordinate 723,178 downwards.
TTTCTTAGATTAAGAGTCAGTTGTTAATTAAACAAATGGTTATGATAGGCTACTAATTTTGATATAACGGAACAAGTTCTGGAATTTTAGGGATAGTAGTTGCTCTCCTTCACTCTGGCATTAACCCAATTTCTTAAGAATGGCACATTTTACGCATTGAAGAATCTCATAATCATAATCCACACATAAGGTCATTATGCAAACTATGAATATGTAAATTATATTTCATTATACTGCAAATTTTATTATTATATCCGAGGTTATTAGTTCTTAAATAATACACTTTACAGTGAATGTGATCCAATTCCGAAAATCCTTTCCAAAGATTATATATTTCTTTTGCAATATTACACCTCTTCGAGAAGTCCCAAGAACATTTCTCGCGAATTTTCTGTAAATTTTCTACACATTTATAAAAGTCACAAAAAAGGATGTAAAATTTGATAACCGAAAAATTGGTTTTTCCTTAAAAGTCTTCCTTTTTTTTTTATTTAAATGTACATTATTTTAGGTGCAGAATATTAGTCCACTAAATCTTTTAAAACTTTTGTTTGTTGAAAAAAATTTAAGAATGAATTGAATTATTGATAAAATTGTATAGAATTTTTGTATGTAATTAAAAGTTGTATTTGAAATTTATTAGAGGACACATTGGCTAAAATTAGCTTCATATCCATTTTACTAATTAAAGTTGTGTTTTAGAGTTTACGAACTACTGAATGCTAACTAGGTTGTACAACTTGATCATTATCATATAAAGCAATGAAAACAGGGAAATGTAAAATACTAAGATTGCGTGGTACATATATCAAAATGAATTGCTAGTCTTAAGACCGGATTTAGAATCACAAAACATACACCCATCACATTCCTTTCATTTCCTTTATTATTATTATTATTATTATTATTATTATTATGATCATCATCATTATGAGGATCGTAAATAATATGTTAATGAAGCTTTCAAAATTACTTTCTGGTTAAAAATAAAATATCGATTAAGCCGACAATAATAAAACAGTATATAAAGAGGAAAATAATTTTTTAAATATGAACGATTCAAACTTAAATAATTAACTTAAATTTCATTAAATTATTAATTTCAAACTCAGCTTCTTCAACTTCATCTTGTCATTTACGAGGGGAATTCATTGATAAATTTTGAAATTTTGTTAATACCGTTAAATTCCTGCGAAATTCCTTAAAATCGTTTTAAATACTTGAAAATACTTTTAAATTACATGTACATAAAAATTATTAAATCTCAAAGTACTTTAAAAACTGGTAAAAATAATCTCTGTGATCTTAATCTCTGTAAATCCCCTTATTTCTCAATCTAAATCCAAGACAGAACTTGTTAAAATTATTCCTTTCTCCAGAACTCTAGAAAAAATAAAAATCAGGCCACGTGGTTATTTATTATCATCCTGATTTCAAAAAACTTACAATTACTTAAAGTCTAATTTATTCATTTCACTTCAGATTTCCGGACTGAGTTGAGTCGAACCAGCAGTAGCTGAAGGGAATGATCGTAAAAAGGATAAAAGGATTTTGCAAGAACGCACCAGTTTGGCCCTTGCCCAGAGTCTTTTCAAGACGATAGGGTCCAACATACTGATGGGTCTCCTGGGTGTTGGACCCAACAGAGCCCTCCTTCCCCTGCTGCATCGCCGAGGACTCGCCCTTGTTCGCCAGGATGGATGGACGAGCACCTCCAGGGTATGAGGTATCCTTTCAAATCTTAATTCTCGTTCTCGTCAGTTCCTTCCTCCTAGATTGAATCAGGTCTGCAATAACCTTTGGGAAGGATCTCCAAGGCCCAATCTTCATCGTTTCCACCGTCGGTCCTCGAAACTGTAAAGACCAGCGACCTTGAGAATCACCTTCGCTCCAGAGACACCCCCGATTGGGATTTTGACTCTTCTTCTCGATGGGTCACTCCCTCGAGCTTTCCTTTCTTTTTGCAGGACGCTTCTTTCGGAATTTTTTCATGTTGCACCTCCACACGACACTTTCCTTTTAGGGCCCCTCGCACACTGAAAACACTCACGGGCTCGAAATTAGCCCTAGAAAACTTCTAAGGACATTTGATAGGCCTTTTTGGATTTTTTTAGCACCCTTTTGAAAAACCCGGACACTTTTGAAGCACTGGAAAGACACGGAAGATCCTCGAGCTGCCCACGTTGGGCGCCATTGCGAGACGGATGTGAGTTGATTGGGGGTCGGTCGGGGGTGGAACGGTGATTCGTTTTGCAACTCGTCCACAGCGCACCGGGTCAGGGACAACTTTCACCAGGGAATGATCTTTTAACCAAGACACTTCTTTTTACCTAAAAAACGGGGAACCGTTTCTTAGTATACTCGTTGGCGAGTTTTGAAGCCGACGTTTTGTTTCACTTTTTCTTCTGCGATTGCACCCCTAACGCACGACGCGGTTGTCGGAGTCGGAGCTGACGGCGAACCGCGGCGCTCCCAGTTCGATTATGTGGTGGAAGAGATGCGTGCGCAGACAACCCTGGTATCACACAACCCTCTGCCACTGACAGAAAACCTAATGGTTTTCATACAGTCGTATGCCTATATAAGATTGGAGGAGTCAGAGGTGAAAATGTCGGTATTGAAAGGTTCGTGTCCGGGATGACTGATAAGGGTGGATTCCTCGTTTTTTCCTGGTTTTATTTGCGGTTCGTCTCCCGACTAAGCGCAAATAATCGCGCGCCACGATTTGATCATCGCGCTTCGCACTCGGTGTTATAGATATATTCTTCACCTGCAAATTACTAAATTTTATTTTTATTTCAAATTTTCAACACCCTTGAGGGTGTTGAACTCCAGTGTTAAGCTCAAAATTCCATTCTCCATTTTACTCAACGAAAATTATAGATACATATTTTTTCGCTCTGCAGCACTAATCATTTTTCAAATATAAGACTGCGTACAGAGCTAAAAAATTCCAAATTTAATATTTGTTGAGTAAAATGAAGAAATCGAATTTTGAGATTGGAACTAAATAATTAAAGTAACTATCTCAAAAAACAATTAAGTTGTCAATTTACAGCTAGGAAAAGGGATCTCCCCCTACCAAAGCATTTTTTTTTCTTCAGTTGCACTTGTTAAGGGGCTATTCTGCCCTCACCCTTACACAAACTCAATTCATCTCTAAAACATATCCAGCGTATATAGTAAATGTACCCACATTTCTCAGAGTTTCCTCGTAACATTTGAATTTTAACGATTTTGCAAGGCAAACGAGGAGAGAATTATTGTGTATAATTCAGATTGAAAAGCAAACTCGCGTCAAAGAGCAGAAACTCTCTATAAGACCATCTCTCCATCTTTAACTATTCAAAGAAACTTTTACTATTCACGAAGGGCAGATTTGGCCTTCATATAGTTGAGTAGCTGTTTTCCAAGTGTTGCTTCATTCATTGTTGATAAAGACGGGATATCTTTGTTCTGGAACATGATTATTACTCCGAACAAAGTCATTTCTTCCTTTTCAAATTTCAATGTCAAAAGAATATACTTAAAGAAAATTTATTTTGAATACTAGGCTATTTCAATTATCTTTTTAAGTTTACTATTTTACATATATTATTATTATATGACTGAAGTACCTCAACCCTTCTAGATAAAAAATATGGAAAACAAGGATCTATTTGAGTTTTACTAAAAGAGTGATATTTAGATACCTACCTATATAGATACCTACTCAAAGTTAATCTTTTCGATACATACATAAAATACAAATAAAATATCTTTAAACGGTTTATCTCCAAAGAATGATTTTCATCTCATTTTATCAAAAGTGATTTAAAATGTTCTGAGGTTTGAAACAGGAGCTGGAAAGTCTGGAAAGAACGAGGTGTGAAAATAAAACTATAATCAACTTGCACGACGCAAAAAAGGTAATTCTGCGCTAGCAGACAATGTTTGGCAGTGCACTCAGAGTATTAAATAAAATTACTTGCGCAAAACCCAAAGAATCTCTCTACAAAGTCAGGAAGCTTCTTACCGTGTCACTGTGGCTTTCCCCCGTTTCTATTCAAATCATCCGTTCGATAAGGTCCGTCTTGACCTGAAAATCTGATTCAATACACAGGGGTTGTATTCAAACCTACGCAGAATAAAAATTCTCCTCTGTAATTACAAAGGTTTAGCCATCAGATTGAAGCTGAAATTGAGAAGTTTTCCACTTCTCTCACAAAAATCCGGCAAAAATATTGCAAAAATTAACTCCCCCAATCGCAATAAACTTTAAATCCTTGGATTTCGTTTCAATTTCAAGTATTGATTCTCAATATCGCTTCTTTTATTGCTCGCACCCTTATTAATTGTGAGGTAGAAAAAGAAGGAAAGTTGAACTTAAATTAATTAGGAAACTTTCCAAAATATTAATTGGAGAAGTTTGAAATTACGTCTGCGAGGGTGGAAATCTACTTTTATTGTAGAACATCTTGAGATTTTTTTTAATGTTGCACGCACTAAAGATCCCAAGATGTCTACACTTGAACTTCCCAATAGGCAACAAATTCGTGCCAGAGTGTCTCCCAATAGGCAAGAAATTTGTTCTCCCAATAGACAAATAAATTGCGCATGCGTCACATCAATCGTACATGCATTTTAAACTGCGCGCGAATAGCAACCAATCAGATGCTATGGCACAACGCAAGCGCAGTGGTACAGTTGCCTATTGCGAGACATACAGTTGCCTATTGAGAGACGAATTCGTTGCCTATTGGGAGAACTTGCCTATTGGGACGTTGCCTATTGGGAAGTTCAAGTGTATTTTTAATCAGAAAGTGCAGTGAATGAAAGCGTTGCTGGAAAAACAAGTGACATCTGCGTATAATAGGAATATGTCAATGTGAATTTGACACAATTTGATATTTCAAATAGTTGACGAATAGAATTGAATCAAGACCTCAGAATTTTTGATCGGTTCATCTTCAGCGATTCTCAGCATCTTGTTAGCTCTGCAAACCCCAGAGCAATGTAAGTATATTCATGAGCAGGAATTAATTTGGTCGAAACTATGCGGGGAGGTATTTTGATATTGAAATGCACTGTCGAGTTTAATGCATTATTAATTTTGCAAAGTATTAGATGGGAATTAAATTTGTCACGGGTGTCAGGGCCTACTATACACATTTCGAATTAGATAAGTCGTGCGCATTAATATGCAAGGAAATACATATCATAGTTGCGAAGAGAATCTTTGGAAACACCCGTTATAGAGAGGGGTATGAATGCAATATAGATCGAGAGAGGGACAACAGTTGGTGGCATAAAGCGGAGGGTAGAGGGTAGAGGCCGAGGATCGATAGATATATAGACTATATAGAAGCAGAAAGGAACACAGGAAGCTTCGTCTGACACAGGAAAGCAGGCAAAAACAGGGAAGCCTTCTTACAAGCGCTTAAACCCTGCTGCTAGACTTCTATGTTTATGTTACGCGATATACCCACGTTATTCTAGATAGTCACGTTTAACCATCTAGATTCTTGTCTGGGACAAACTTTCCACTTCTACTTATGAATTCTTTACTGTCTCCTTTTCTTGTCTACTGCAGGTTTTTCTAGATCAGTGTTTGATCTTTGATACACGTTATATATTGTCCGAAAGTAACTTGTCAAAAAACACTTGTTTGAAAATTTTTCTGGTCATGCGAATACGTTCCAGCGTGGTGCCGAAATGTTTTTGAATTAGGGAAATAAATTAAGTAAGAGTATATCAGAGTTGCTAAACAATTTCAGTTTTAATATTACAGCTTTCTTTTGAAAACTGTCAGTTTGGAGTGAAAATAACATTTTTCAATTTGGGTCTGAAATTACCCCAATCGGGTTTCGTGTTCGTGTGGAAGGAAGATGTGTGATAGACACGTTGAAAGGGCAGAACGAAAAACAAATCGGGGAAAACAGTCGGGGTGCCCGAGGCCTTTGAGCAACGGGATCCAACAAATAACTTCAACCACCTATACGAACACTAAAACACTGTAGAGCATTAAGAGTGCACAAACAAAACCCTATACGTAAATGAGAAATAGCTTCAAATAAGATTTTAAAACAATGACAGAAAAGAAATCGGCATTTGAAATTAAAATAAATCTACGGAGAATACTTAATACTTGTAATAGGAAGAAGCTCTCTATTGAGAATTATTTAGTTTCTTAAAATCTTATCTAAAGATCGCTTGTTGCATAAACTAATGAATTTATCATCAGGAGGCAATGGAACCAACTCGCTGAATAATACAGATAAATACTCCTTTGAATCGAACAGATATACATAATGGAGTTAATCAGTTCAATTTACCAGTCTATAAGACACCCAAGTGTTTTAGTGCCTTCAGACGGTTCTGCGTACCTACTGGGTACTATCATTATTAATTCATTTTGCAAAAATTAAACTTTTGTGACATCATTTTTAAAATTTGAAATTGATTTTTTTTTACTTTTCAAAAATACTCAAACTTTTAAAACTTTTCCTGTAGAAAATTTATTTATTTTTCTACAGGGTGGCCACAGGATTTAATTTTTCAATTTCCCTGATTTCCTTGACAATTTTTTTTCCCTTGACATTTCTCTGACTTCCCTGATTTCCCTATACTGACATGTGGATACCCCGGATTCTATTTTAATAATCAGAATCTTTATTACATTTTGAAATAGGTCATACACAAGTGCACAATACGAAGGCAATCATTTTGATGGGGCATTCAAATCAATGTTGAGAATGATATAGCAGATCGATCCTATCACTCGAGGAGTTTTTCCTTTGCCTTGATTGAATAGCTGGGAAGGAGAACCTGCAATATAAGTACTTTTAGTATTATCTTGCTATGATCCTTTATGGTTTTCGTCCTCGGGAAATTATGAAGCCAAATTAACATCAACTTTATTTTTTTTCAGAAAGCTCTTATGTCATTTTGAGTTAAAGATTCTAGAATTTAAAAAAATCAGTTCAACGACCCGCAAAGTGAAGCTCTCTCTGAGAGAAGCCCTCTTTGGCAAACGCTTCTGAATTGATTTACGGAGCGAGCAATATTCATGTTAAGACATGCGAGGTCCTCACTTATCCCCTGAGTTTGAGAAAATGTGAAAACGCGGAAAGTAAATCTTTCAGGGCTTTTCAAGTTCAATGATATGTTCCACAAGGGAAAAAGTATAAAAACTCAACCCAGTGGGCACAAAATTTTGCAACATCTTTACGACATTTTTACGACATCGTAAAGACATCCTATGTCCATGTTGTTAAGATTTCTTTGCGATGTCGTACCAGACGTAGGATTTTATAATGTCTTTTCGTGATCGTAAAGACATATTAACGACATGGACATAGGATGTCTTTACAATGTCGTACGTGATTTTTTCCACGTTCAGAGTGCACGTAATTTCTCTCCGCGTACCAGGCTTCGTTTCTGAAAAGCGTTGGATCTTCAAAATTTGAAACCATAAAGTTGGATAATAATAATATATAATAATATATTATAATGATATTATTATTAATATTATTGAGTCAAGTTATACACAAGCTGTTGGTACGAAACTTTCAAGTGAGAGACTGGTAATGCGTAAAAGGGTAAAGTGTTAGTATAACCCAGTGTAGTATAGCAGACACTCTAATGGCCTATACCTACACCCTATACGAATCCTCTTCTTCCTCTTGCTTCTTCGAAACGACCCCTCGCATCGATTTTGCGTCCATCCATCCGGATCTTCCACTATGTCACCTTGGCTAAAAAGTGAAATTCCCTACATCAACTTTTGCAACTTCTCGACCTTAAGCCACTACATCTTTATTCAAGTTTTTTAGCACTTAATAGTTAGACAAATTAAATATTCAGGTGGGAATTGATCTAATAATAATAATAATAATAATAATAATAATAAAATTAATAAATAATATTTAAATAAATAAAAATGAACGTACTTAGATCTATTTTTGGAAGCAGCTTTATATATTTTCGATGGAAATGTAAAAAAAGATTAGTAGAGAGTTGGTATGAAATGACGTGTGTTATTGGAAGAGAGGGAGCAAATGGATCTGGGGATGGGCATTCGGGTCGCATTTTCAGGTCTTACACGGTAATGCACTTATCTGGTACAGGGGTACAATGAATAAACGGTGACTAAGCCACACTTCCGACTCGCGAAAGAAATTCACCCCGACGTTCCCGACTCGTTTCCTCGACAAATAACCGAACGTCGGCTATTTTGCTCAGTCCCCCAGGCATTGATGCACCCCCGTTTCTGCAGTCTTACTGCGTTAATTGCGAGTACTTCCCTCAGGGGCACCGCAACGTGTACGTGTGTATGTGTAGTTAAGGGACCTCGCTGATTTGCAGACCCCTTTTTCTCTTTTCAGACTATTGCTCGCATCCCCAAAGCTCTTATTTCTCGGTGATTAAAATATTAAAATTTCTCCGAAGCAACACCTCAGTTCAAAAGATTGAATTAAAATTTTATTAAATAACGTACTATAAAAAAGAATTTAAGATCCCTCTCTTTCTTAAAGACTAAACCTTATTCTTTGGTTCATTATATAGAATATAGAATTTAAATTCCAATATAATTTAGGCTCTTATTTAGTGGTTTTTATTATAATAATGATACTACCGGTCAGAATTGTAAGTTCACCTGTTTTTCTAACCGGTAGTGTAAAAATATAGGATACGATTGCCTTATAAACTTAAAATATTTAAGTGATATACTATCGAAATAAGTAGAGAAATGTTTCGAGGAAAATAGAGAAATAAAAATTCGACGCTAGATTCGAAAAGTAGTTGAAACGCTACTGCTATGACAAAATTATTAGATGTCTTATCATTTTACGGCGTTTTTTTATCAGTTCTTGGCACGAAATGTAACCAGTGTAGCCAAATCTAGAAATCTGCGGAAGTTTCGCGTACCCCGATCGTTTTGAACTGAAGGTTCTGACCTATTTTCCCCATTTTTCACTTAAAATCTTCCCCATTTGAAACCTTACTTTTCAATTTAGTTTCAAAAATTGTTTCGACAAAACTCCTTGACAAAAGAAGTCCAATTTTATACTGTGTGAGTGACAATTTAGCAGAATTGTCGCTCAAAAATTGTATCACCAATCTGATTAATGAGGTGGAATTCGATTTCCGTGAGTTAATTTAGTTTGGTTAAATAGTTGTATGAAGGCGGCGGGTTTTAAGGGATCGATTGGTGATCGCATGCACCGATAAAGCTTATCCATCCAAATAGGCCTTAAATTAGTGCTATATATCGTTTGCCCTTTGTCTAATTCACCTCTCCCGCCTTATAGACCCTCTCATTTCTAGGGCAGACTCTCCTACTTTCGTCGAGCTGGGTATTTTAAGTGTATGACTGTATATATCTCTGCTCGAAAAATCACCCTTGCGGATAACCAGTCCGGACCTATAGTCGACCTTCAGTGGGTGAAACTGCAGGATAACGTAGGTCCGGCTTTAGATGACCTTCCGTCTATTCTACGGAAAAACAAGTTATTTTTAGTTTATTATCTCCCTTGCATTGTCCCAGCTATAGCTTCCATTTCATTAGGAAACAGATGGAGTCCTCCTCCATTTCAGAGTCTCGTTATATCTCTCTTCATGATGAAAAACTGCTTTAGAGCGTCTTGGAAACTCGAGATTATTGATGTGGAGCATTTACTTGGTGTAGCATAATTTATATTTTTGAATAAAAGCTCTTGGTTAAATAAGTTCTAGTCTGCGTTTCAGTTCATTGTGAGTTAGAGCTAATGTAATTCATTTTTTTTGGCAAAAATGGATTAATAAGCTTGACAAAAAAAAGTCGTAGATATTCAGATTTTCTCCTGGAAGGTAGCTTTTAATTCCCTTTAATTTCTTATTGCCAAGATAATATATCAAAATAAGACATCAATTTGATTTAAAGTGGTTTTAAAATCGATACAGGTGTCCTTTCATACAGATTGTTATATTAAAGGACAACTTGAAATCAGAACCACCTTTGACGGTCAGGTTTTGATTAAGTTAATAGTTCTCTAATTATCATAATTGCTTCAATGAACCGCGCCGCAAATACCGTGCTGAAGAATGTTAATGTACCCTTCGACGAGTCGATCGCAACAAATGAGACTCTGCGCGATGCGTCTGCGATGTAATTAATTAAACTACGAATCGTGATTACAGAACACTTAAGAAATTGTTGTAAGAATAAAATAAAATTAAGTCACTGCAATGGCATATTTATGTTTCGTATTTTTCGACCAATATTAAAATAGTGAAATTTGTTACTTGATTTTTTAAAATTGAAAAAATTTTCATTATTTCAAAAGTTATTAATATTTGCATAAATAATTTAAATTTGACGTTAATATTTTGAAGACATCATATTATTTAAATAGGATTGCCACAATTTGTATATGTAATTTCTTTTTAAAATAGTAAACCATAATCTTCTCTTTTCATTAATTTCTTGCAATTTTGATCAAGTAGAGTATTTTCCTGGAAGTATAGTAGAACTTCAATATATGTTACAGAGCACCATTGCGTTGGAAAATGAGGAAACAGGGAAGAAATGAAACGCCGCGTGTAATTAACGTAGAAAAGCAGAAAACGAGACGAAAAAAACCAAGAGGGACAAAGTATACGGATCCCTTAGCTCACCCTCTCTTCCTGCCGCAGGACACCTAAATTTGAAAAGACGGGAAATATTGATTACCTATTGCTTCTGCATAGAGGAAGCTTTGTAATGGTGACAAAATCCAGTTTCCAAAAAAAGGTTTTTTTTCAATATATGTATGTCACGCTTTTTGATGATCCTGCAATATCTGGAGAACGTGTACAATAAATGAATTGATGACATTTGGAATAGAGTAGACCGGGGCACGTTGTCACAGCTAAACTGAAACCATCGGAATTTGCAACCTTGTTTATGTAAATGATGTGTAAAAGTAGGACTTATATAACTCAATTTTAAGGTCTCGTCTTCATATTTTACCAAGAGGAAAAGATATCTTCTGATAATAATATTATCGATTTGTCAATAGACTTGGCTTTCTATTCTGGCTTGAGGTTTTGTAGGAGAACTTTTTCAGACGGAAATCCGTCCCTAATTTTTTTTCTTTTCTTGAGTGAATCCACATCCTACATACACAATTCGAGTCGTTGTATACGCGAAAGAATATCGCCTGGAGCATGCTATCTCGCTATCGTGCCTATAGCACGATTAGCTTAGCATTCCTTTCAATCTGAATCCTTTCACTTTTTAACCCAGTTTCATTGTTAGGCGGTGACTGACCGTCACCGTCACGTTGACTGACTATTTCTAATTATCCACTTGTCGTTAGCGATCGCATTCCACTTTTGCAACCGGTGCATTCGGTTCCACGTCCTTGGAAATTCCTTCGTAGGGATCCACAGTATGATAATTACACGACATTACGACCTCCAAAGCGATAAAGCTGATGGTGAGGATTCTCACCTGCTTGTTTTAAAAAAAAATTTCGAATCGCTCAACCACCGAGTTTCGTAAATAGTCTTCAGATTCTTCACTTCTTCTCTTAAAACTTTCTATCTGAGACGTTAGATCGGAGTTCATCAACTAAGAAAGAAAAGTTTTTCGATTTAAATCTCCTTTCCCGAAAAAACTTTTATTTGCTGAAAAAATACGTAGTTATTGATTGAAGCAATCAAATCTGAACTTGCCAGCTTTCAATCAAATGCTCTAAATTAAAATCTTCACTGACTAAAAATCAATCGAAGAGAGACACCTGTTTATTGAACAACAAGTTTCCCTTGAATTTTAGTTATTCACCACCGATGTTATTAATCATTTGATGTACCTGCTTCCGGTGACGCTTAATCGACGAACTGGAATTCCAAACTATAAATAATTCTGCAGCTGCTATTCGTCCGATCGGTGTAGATAAATCTCCTTTAGAAATTTTAAATAAAGTTCTCGAATGCAAATCTCATCACTTTGATTCAAAAGCTAATATAAATAAATTCAGCTTTTATGATTAATTAGCTTTTAAAGAAAAACATATTCCTATCTAAAGAAAAGTAAAATGTTACCATATATCTCGAAAATATCATATTATCGAACACATTGTTGTCGAAAGCTTGATTGATTTTTTGGAATTGTACGAATTGTGTGAATGTGACGAATTTGAAAACTATTTTCGGATTATTTTCAAGAATTTAAAAGTATGTATTTTATGATATTTTGTGAGGTTTTAAGTAAATTTAAGGGATGTTACGATATTTTATTGTTTAGAATCCTCTGAATCTTTTTAGCAAAAGGAGCGCAAAAACGAGAAATTAATCGCGCGCAGAGCGTGCGAATCATAGTTGCTGCTTAGGTATTAAGTTATCTTTCTTCAAGGGATTCAAATTTCTATTGGATTCTATTTTTTTTAACCATTCCTTTTTAATATCAGCTCCTTTCTAATACTAGTAAATAATGATTATTTAAATCTTGGCCTTAAGTGCGTGAGTTAAAGGTGTTATATGTGATGGGTACACCACTCACTCTCTTCACCGATCAAGACTCAGCATCCGAGTCGACTCTGCGATTCGATATATCGTCAGTATAGTCTCACGATCCCGCGAAATAACATTGTTGAACTTTCCCCACTCGCACCAAATGTTGTTTTCACTAAAGGAACCCACCTAGTCCCGCCGAATCCACATTTCACCGCGAAAGTTTCGTACCAAGTTTGTGATGCAAACAAAACACCAAAAAATTAATTAAAAAAAAGTCGAAAAAAAATACACAATGTTTGTCAAAGTGATTGTGTTACTTCCACTTATGTTCCTCGTTTCTGAGACCTTCAGCAAACCCACAATTTACAAACGCAATGAACTTACAAACATTTATGAACAAGGTGAATATTAATTCTTTTTTATTTGATTTTTAAGTAAAGTATCACATGCCCTTAAGTTTATACCTCACATAACAATGAGCAGATGATTTTTATATAATATTTCATAAATTTAATTTATATTCGAATAAATCACTTATTATAAAAAAAAAATAATAGTAAAAAGCAGTTGTATGATTAAAACAGGCCTTGTTGTCAGTGTTTATTGTTTATTATTTATTTTTTATTGCTTTGGCCTGATTTCGCGAAAAAATTTCTTTCAAGCCTGAAAGAATAATAAATGAAATAATCTAGAAATTTTGAGTAAATATTTAAAAACTGTACTTCTGATTAATATGACTTTCAGATATTTAAACTGAAGTATCATTGTCTTAAAAAATAGAGGACCAAAGTGGATTAAATTGTCGATTTCCTTCTAAATATGTAAAAAAAAAAGAGAAAGTTCTTAATTCTTGAGTTTTTTTCCCCTTTTTTTGTACCGGTTCCTATTTCGTTCCGTACGAACGGTAATTAGAGCTAGAAATTCATTTGGAAAATGTAGACGGAAATCGTGAGACTGAAATCACGATGAAGAAAGAACGTGAGAACCCGTGTGCGGAAAGGCGAAAGAATAGTTTTGGATCGTCGAGAGTTTCTCGCGATTCGAATATCTCGGGTAGAATGAATTGAAACTGTCATCAAGAGTAATTAGCATAAGAAACTCTCTTCGCAGACTTTCCAATCTTTCCGGTGCCAGCTGATATCGGTGACTCAGTTTGCAGATTTTCCTAGGGATTCTGGGATTTATGGAATTAAAAAAAATAGAATTAATAGCCGGAAATAATTTTCAGGAAAAAATAATGAAGTAGTAGAATAAGGTTTAAAAGGAAAACCTTTTCTGATCGATGAACTTATTGTAACAGAGCGAACAACAACAAATTCAACTGCGCAATGATGTGGTACATACTTAATTACAAATTTAAAAGTATAGTATTTTAAGTAATTAATTTCAAATTATGAAATTATTTTGTAGAATGTTAAAGGGATTTTAAGGAATTTTATGAAACTTTATTGAGATTCTTGAAATTAGACAACGAATTACAAGTTTTTATATTTCAAAAATAAAAATTTTCAACTATTTGGTATACTTTTGAAATCCCTTAAAACATTTTAAAATCCTTCAATTTGAAATTGTTTAGAGCTCTTTGAATCTTTTTAGCAAATGGGTCGCGAAAACGACGAGCGAGTGATTCACATTCAAGCGCAGATCATAGTTGCTAGTAAAGTTAAATTGTTTAATTTTATAAAAATTAGTTTGAAGTTTGATTAAACGATGATAGCCAAATAGAGCAGGAATTGTCAAGGTTGATTTTCTCCGGAAAATGAGATTCATGTTGACAGGTGGGAATAACGGGATGATGATGTCAGATTGCGTGGGTTGCGATTATAGCAAAGACGTGCGATTTCAAGTGCGTGATGCTAGCCTCGTGTCCATGATTTACATTTACCTGCTTACACGATTGCTAATAAGGACTTGAGAAATAATTCCTGGAAAAAGAATTTCTCATCCCACAAGAGTAATGGTAAACGAGCAAGATGATTTTTTTTTCTTGCGGCAGCCAATCATGAAAAGTCATTTGCGGGTACTCTCTCAAATCATTTTTAGCTTCTTTTAATACGCTTGAAAGTTTAAGTGGTTTCCATTCTCTACATGGAAGCAGCAGCCTTTATGCGTCCTGATTAAACCATCAAATCAAATTTTTATACTGAGGAATAATATATCTACACTACCAGTCAGAATATTGTGTAGATTCATCTGTTCTTCGATAATCGTTTAAGTTCTCTTAAATTTAATTATATCAAAGAGCAAATGAAAATTATTTTTTGTTTCAGTAATGGTGCCAGTTTCATCGACCGTGATACCATTACCAGTGTACAAGGTCGGATATGGATTCGGTTTTATATCGAAGGACAAAAAGTCTCAAGCTTCATTTAAACCCGACGGTGCAGTGAAATTAATAACAGGTGAGGAAGCAGTTAACTGAATGAACAAAAATAAGTCCAAGACTTCTTTCTTAATATTACACGGAAATATCGAATAATCTATTTCAAGAATGTCTTACTTGTCAGTCTGACTCAATCTTTCTTAAGTTGAATTTTATTTACATCACTTATTCAAGGAGAATGACAAATTCCGCAGTCAAGCAAGAATTTAAAATAAATCTGTAAAACCTCTTTTTATTTTCAGTTTTACAATCGGAAAATTGATTTCTCTGAAGGAATTGCTGATAAAATTATAAAATCCATATTTTATAGAACTAGTCTGCTAATTTTGTGGTAATTTTTGCATTTGATGTGGTTTAGTTTTTAAGCTAACATTAATTTGATACTAAGGCAATGATAAAATTTTAATATGCATGCCGTGAGCAAAGATTTCGATAATCTTTAACCAGTCTCTCCCCCCCTCCTTCTCTCTCTCACTCTCTTTAAATATCGATTTCTCTCTCAAGAGAAATCGATTTAAAAATCGAGGCCCGGTTCTAATGTCCAATTTTAAGAACTGCATTAAATATTTGGTGCTTGGCAAGTGGAATTCAGGCGAACCACTCGAGTTCTGTGAAGGGCTAGTTCTATAAAATTTATCTATCCTTATCCTTCTTCAAATAAAATTGTTTTCGCTGATGTTGATTTTCAAAAACAGCGCTAAAGTAAAATGCAGAAAACCTCTATAATGCAATTAGGAGAGCGTGACTCTACTGAATCTGTGAAATGAACAGGTTTGGGTGGTAACATTTACGATCGCGATTATTTTCATGACCTGTTTAATTAAATAATTATATATGATGCAACACAGTGAACGATTTTCTTGTTTCTACTTGTAGTTTATTAATAGAGCTGCACATATGTACCCTTAAAATTTACTGAAATTTCTTAAAATTCCACGAGAATATTTGAAATCCTTTAAAATTTCACAAAATCTTTTACAAATCAAAAATATCTTTTGAAATTTTTTAGAATGCTACTCGCATTCATTAATAATAATAACGTTTACTCTATAAAATCTCCTTTAAATATACAGCACACAGTATCTTTCATTAAAACTATTTATTTTAATTTTCTTTTCAGCCAAGAGCGCTCAAGAGAAGATTTAAGCGCACTAGGAAAGTGTAAATACCACTTGCCGTATTTGTCGCTGTGCAGCGTTGGCCTCATTACGATCGCGTTGTGATTTGTCAACCTAAGATGAGATCACAAGAAAGGTTACAGCAATAGAAACTGGATTCGAGATTTTCTTACATTTTACATAAGCTGCAGACTCCTTATAGACGAATTCATTCAAAATCCCTTTAAGTACCTCCATTAAATCTTTTGAGAGCATTAATGAATTCGAGTTCTAGAAGATTTTACATCTCATGATATATAATCTCAAATATGGCAATATACCTAAAAAAAGGTGGAGGCTCGGAACTTAGTTTTAATTAAGTTTCCAGAAATTATTTTTGCAGTTAAATGTATTCTATGGCATAATTCCATGTAACAAAAGGCGCTTATTTTCAATAATTACTGATAAAAGAATTGGCTTTTTAAAATTTTATTCAATCAAAATAAAAATCCAGCTCTTCTATTATATTAATTTCAAAATGGTATAAAACGTCAAGCTACACACCAAAAATTGTTACAGTAACTTTCTGTTGTGTATACAAAATCAAATTTGATATTAAAGCAAAAATTAAAAAATACATAAAGAATAAATTTAAATTTATTAATTATTAAAATTAATTTAAAAATTTTTTTAGCAGAAAGTTACTGTATATATTCTGATTAATTATATTGTAATTAATGATTATTAATTATTAATTATATATTATAAAACTGTTGTTCTATAATAAATAGTGGCTTTTTTGTCTCCAAGCTATTTGTACTCCTAAACAGAGATTTAAAATTAACTATTTAACGCTATGATAAAAAGAAAAAAAAGAATAGAAGAAGATAATTTCAGTATCTGCACACAATAGTAAATCATCTTTATTGAAAATCTTTGTTTTTGTGTCTATTTTTCATGAACGCAGTTCACTTCACAATTTCTTTTAATTTGTAATATTTTTTTTTATAACAAATTTACAAAAGCTTAATTTTATAACAAAAGAAAAATTTAATTCTTAATAATTACTCATAGTAAGAACTAAGAATACTCGGTTGTAAGAAAATGAATATTGAAATGGAATCAAGAATTATTGGATGACGCTTACTTAATATTAAATAATTGTAAATAAACCAGGTGCTCATTATGAAGTGTCCATAGTTATATCCGCTGAAAAAAATACATGCGATAAACCTGATGTGTTCGTTTACTTTGTTTGTAAATCTCAACTTTAATTTTAATATAGAATAGCGACAGACAACGTATATTTAAACAGTACATGTTTAAATAAATAGAAACTTGTCCAATTTTATTTTATTTTTTAAATCTGAAATAAACTGTACTTACATAATTCGTTAAACATGAAATCATCTTGATATTCCTTCAAGAACTGCGTTGATCTGTTTTCGTCAAGAAACAGAGAATATACACGCTTTACGTCTTCAATAGCAACCTGTAACAAAGGCAGTACATTTTTAAATCAATGTTTGAAAAAAATATCCATTAACTATTTTAAAAAATTATTGTTCGCATTAAATTATGTTAAACTATTTTTTCTTTAAATAATATACCTCGGTGCATTTTCTTTTTCGACTAACAAGAGAGGCAGTGGTGATCAACTGAATAGCATATCTCAAAGAAGTTTCCAAAGCAATACGAGTAAGAACCGTTAAAGCATCGTCACTCATCTCGCAATCTTCCTCCTCGCATCTGATTTTTAAAATTTCTTTCAATTCCTTTTCATCGTATGGACTCGTAGGAACAATGATCATCCGGTCCAGTAAATCAATCGGTATTCCATGAGGGCTTTTATAGGTTGTACCTCTAATCCTTGTAATTCCTACACGGAGAGAAATTATCGATACTAAGTACTTGATTTAATTCATACTTCGAACATTGTACAGATAAACAAAATTGAATTTGTTTAAGTTTTGAATCATTACTTTTATTTATAATTATATTGTTATATATTGTTTGAACGCCTCCCTTACCTCTATTCGTAGCCATAATAACAACAGGAGCCATTTCGTTTTCCAGAGCTCGGTTTAAAAATGAGAAGCACTCCATATCCAGCATGTGCACTTCGTCGATAAAAAGAACTCCTGGAACAATTTCAGCTTTTCCTTCCTCTCGCCATTCGGCGATTTTTGCATTTATCTGTTCTCGGACTTCAGATTTGATCTCTCCAGTGTCTCCAGAAAAGAGTGCAAGGAATCCATGTGTTCTGCTGTTTATAACATCCACTTCGTGAAGACTAACCGTGTGAACGACTTCTTTTCGTTTTTGTAATTCGCCTTCTGGACATTGAACAAATCGTGTTTGAGATCCGGTTGCATCGTAATCTCGAGCTCGAGTGAATGAACGACCGAGTCGGTTAATTTTCCCAGTTGCTTTGTCTATTGTTATAACATCTCCAGCTTGAACCTTGAAAGTAAAAAAACAAAATATTAAAACATGTATTAAGCTTATTTGATTACTTTTTAATAAAAGATTAAGATTACCTTTTCTTTCATGAGACTGTCGATCATCTTGTTTCCAAGGTCGTAAATCGTTTCCATTTCTGTTGTCTTCAAAGTTAGTTTTCCTACTTTTGCTCCAACCCCGGTCGCAGGTCTGTCAACTTGAATCTCAACCACTTCGCCTTCAATGATTTCAGTTTCTTCTTTAATTCTGACGCCGATTGACTTTCTGAAGGCTTGAGTTAAAGCCTCAGTTTTGCTCATTTCGAGGGAATAGATTTCTGAGCCTGCCATCGACGTGAAAGGAGTGTCTTGTCCGAGAGCTTGAGCGAGACCCATGGCAATTGCAGTTTTTCCGGTGCCGGGTTGACCAGCTAACAGGACTGCTCTTCCTGCTATTTTTCCATCTTTTATCATTTCCAGGACGACACCTGTGGCTCGTCGAGCCATAAGCTGACCAACCATTCCTTGCGATACCTGAAGAAAAAGAAAACAATTTTAGATGCAATTTACTCAAAATTATTTCTGTATAATATTTTAGTGTTATAAAGTTTATTTCTAGAGGGAGAACACTTTGTATACTTACATGACGAGGTTCCAAACTGTCGTCCAATCCAAGACCTCTGATGTGAGAATGAGCGCCGATTCGCTCGATTCTAGTTATCTCGCGAACTTCTTGAACTTTAGCTGCAGCGACAGACTAAAACAAATTGTTTATAATTATTTCGGTAATTCATTTACATTATATTGTTTTGTAATATATGTCTAATATATGTCTAGCATTTAGACTTTTTTCATTTTTGAAGCTTTGTAAGTATTATTATTATTTTTTATTCAAACATACACAGTAAGAAATCCTGTGCAAATTTACATTCCGCCTGTAACTACTTTCCCCTT
Source organism: Synergus itoensis (assembly GCA_904066005.1). Lineage (NCBI taxonomy): Eukaryota > Metazoa > Arthropoda > Insecta > Hymenoptera > Cynipidae > Synergus > Synergus itoensis. Next base: position 703,844 of record CAJFCP010000116.1, on the reverse strand, counting down.
AAGAAAAAATAGTATAGGAAAATCAGTATACGCCTATAATAATTTTTCTATAATTTTTTCGCGATTATAGGAAAATGATTTTTATAGCAAAAAATTATATGAAAAATAATTATGTATAGGAAAATCATTTTAGGTAAATAATTACAGACATAAATATAATATCAATCATCTGAATACTGACGATTTTCCTAAAATAAATTTCCTTTAATCACGACAAAATTATAGGAAATTGAGTAGATACAGAAAAATTATTATTAGCCTATACCAAAGATATTATCTTTGCCTATATACAAACTAAGAGTAATTGGATATACATATATAATATACGCGTATAATACCAATGATTTCTAAATTTACATGAAGATTACATTAGAAACCATGGTAAAATTACAATGATCAATATATCAAATGGAATTTTGCAAAATCAAACAAAATTTACACTAGTTTGTGTAATTCTACATTAATTCTAGGCGAAATTTACACAGAATTTTTTACAGTGTAAAAATGGTAAAAATGTTGAACAAAGAAATCGAAAGAATGAGGTTATATTCGACAAAACTGTTTGATCCATGGTTTGATCAAAAATCCAAAACATGTTGCCATGTCAACACTTGTTATCTACATTTTTTTCAAAAATAATTACACAAGCAATAAAAGCCTATTTTTATTAGGAATCAGTAATACTAATTGTTAACACTATTAATAAGCAAGGGAGCAAAATGCGTGAAATTAAAGAGGTTAAGGTTCACATAATTTTAAACAATTTAAGTGGTATTTAACCCTTAAATTTCGAATTTTAATTTATAAAATTATTATTATTTTAATAAGACTATTTTGATTATTATATTATGCTATTTTAATTGTATCACTTACCGCCATAATTCCCTTTTTTTAATGCAAATTTCATGAAAAAATTGCACCGGTTTTGTATCGTGCGTCTCAGTCACCAGTGCTCTCAAAGAAAGTTGGCTCCCTGCGCACGCAACACACATTGGCTCATTACAGAAATATTTTTTATTTCGAGGGGGGAGTCCCTTTATGCCCCCCAGGCTACTTTATCGACGGCCCTGAGACTGCTCACTGACTTTCCGTTCAAGAAATTCTGCCATTGGTCAAAATTTGGCGCGCGATTCAAATTTCAGCCAATGACAGAATTTCTTGAACGGAAAGTCAGTGAGCACTCTCAGGGCCGTCGAAAAGTAGCCTGGGGGGGCATCAAGGGGCACTGCTCCCCCCTCGAAATGATAAATAAAAAATATTTCTGTAGTAAGTACAAGTATAGTTAAGTACCAATGAGACCAATATCTGGTGAGGGCGTATGTACATACACCAAATTTTGAAATATGTAAGTCAATTAAGTAAGCCTTTATTTTTTAATACTAAAAAGAGTTATTAGTACTTTTTCCACAGTTCTGTTTCAGAAATAGATTTATTTTCAAGTCAAAGAAATTATATTCCTATACATTTTGCGTGTAGAATGAAAATATTGAATTCTAACCTTTGGAGTAAACGTAACATATATAGTATTATATATTTTTATGTATTTGAATTAAATTTATTTTATATATAGAATAATGGGAAAGCAATCTAAATAATTTTACTTTTAATAATATCTAAATATATACCCATATTTCCATATTTTAATATTGTTTATAGGCTCCTAAAATGAAAGTATTTGTGAAATTTCCAGCTTGATTAATGAGAAGTCTTATAATAAGTTATCTTTGCCTGAGAGACAATTGGACAAGCACACACAAGTTTCGTGTATGCATCGTGAATCTTGACCCTGATTTTGAAATTCGATGAATGATTGGTTCTCAAACATTTGATACATAGCGACACATAGCGACGTTACACGACACGCACGAATCACGATGCATGTGGCCGGCAATACTAACACGTGTTCGATGTTGTAAAAAACGTACTCAGCCCAAAAATTCATAAATGAAGAATATACAGATCAAAAAGACTCGACCTAGAGTCGCGGCAATGTCTTGTGGAAAGATCAACGGAATATCTTTGCCTTGAAAGAACATTTTCGCCTCTTGCACTTCCTTTTGGAGCAAGACCGAATTATTTTTGACTGAGTAGTTGTGTTTGTGTCCACATCGTTTGACCTTTCCTAGTCGGTGTTGACCTTCACTCGAACCCTGTACAGTGCCATCATCAACACCCATCATTCATCAGAACAGAATTCCATTCACAGATTCGCCGAGAGTTCCTTATATACCCAGAACCTCAACCTTGCTCTAAAAACGGTAAATATAACTGCTCTTATCAATATTTACCAAAAGGTTTTTGTAATTTTAATTTAAGGTAATTGTATTTTGTGTTCTTATTTTCTTGATCAGAGAAATTGTGAGAGGCAAGATTCAGGGATAGCGCAACTTTAATTATCTGATTAAGATCAAATATGTATTTGTTTTGCTTATCAGAAGTAATTCATATAGTGATTTAATTTTTTTAGGCTGATTTAAACATTTTTTGTGTTGCGTGAACGGAAAGTGAATGAAAGAGGATGGTGGATTTTAAATTTAGAAAGTTTCTGAATGGAAGGAGGAGAAAACGTGACTTGTGAAATGGATGTGTGCCAGTAAATTTAAAATTTGTAGTGCTCAGTTTTAAACAATATTATTCTAGTGATGTTCTAGTAGTTCAATTATTAGGTAATATTCCCAAATTCTGGATATCACGAAATTAAAGATGTTTTTTTTTTATTTTGTCCAATTATAGGTCTATCAATTTGTTGATTTGATTTGTTTTATAGTTAATTTTTTCTTAGATAGATTGAATTATTTTCTTCCGTCCGATTATAAAAATTCCACTATATTAGCGACACAAACGTCTCTAATTTTATGATTTCCGGAAACTATAAAAATAAAAATACTTAACTTTTTTTCCCGAGTGTTTGTTATGAAGTGCAGAATAAAAAAATTTACTTGAAATTGCAGGAAAATTTCAAAATGTCGAGGGAAAGAGCTTCGCGGCGATTTTATCGCTTCGACAGTACAAATGATTTGCTGGGAAATATGGATCATGGGCAATCGGCCCAAATTGAAAATCGATGGAACTTTGAAGTTTCTTGGGAATCTGCAAACAAAGGTAAATCGAAAATAAAGATTGATTTTTTATAATAAATAATAATTTTCTTTCTCCAATTTCAGTTGGGGGAATTTACACAGTTATCAGATCAAAAGCATATGTTTCTACCGAGGAGATGGGCGATCAGTATATTTTAATGGGTCCTTACAAGGAAGCTTGTGCAAGGACGGAAGTTGAAGAAATAGATTTTCCTTCTAAAAGTCCTTTAAACAAGGCAGTCCAAATTATGAGAGAACAAGGATTTAAGGTAGAATTTATTCAGTCAAATTTTTGAGAAAGTGAAATATCTTTCGATAGAAGAAAAGTATTGATTAAATCACCTTGATAATGATATATTTAAGAGTAGCGTCTCTTTGCATGCGCCTGATTAGTGAAAATCTGGCGATTTTCCAAGCTCCTAGACAATTTTGGCTCAAGGTCAGATTCACCTAATGGAATGTTGTCGTTTTCAACGAAAATTAGTAGATAATAGAAAATATTAAAAAATTAGGGGCTTGGGAAGGAAAAGTTGAGCTATTCGTATTGAAATTTTGATATGAATAGTCAGATTTTTGTGGTATAGGCGCTGCCTTATAATTATTTGCTGGTGAAGATAGATTCGAGAAGGAATGACGATTTCAAATAAATTTTTTTTCAGGTGGTAGCAGGAACTTGGTTAGTGGATGGAAACCCTCAAATAATTTTGTTCGACATCGGAAGTGCAGCATGGAAATTGGACGAATATAAGACGGAACTGTGGAACACGTGTCACCTCGGTATACCGCAACTCGATATTGAAGCCAATGATGCAATTATTCTTGGCTATATGGTTTGCCAATTTATTTCAGAATTCAGGTAAAAAAAATTTTGTATATTTCTAATTTCAATCACACTATTTTCGAAATTTATCCCGAATGATAAAAAATTTGTTTGGTTTAGAAAAAATTGGACTATTTGATTTAAGAAAGCTTTCGATTTTAAAAAGGCTTAGCTTTAATTTTTAAATATGTTTTGGAAGTGATTATAAATAAGAATTATGATTTTTCATAGAAAAGCTGCAGAGGAATTTTCAACAGCTCCACCTAGAGTTGTTGTACACTGTCATGAATGGCAAGCTGGAGTAGGTTTAATAGCTTTACGAACGAGACACGTTGATGTTGCTACCGTTTTCACTACACATGCAACTCTCCTTGGAAGATACCTCTGTGCAGGAAAGACTGACTTTTATAATAACTTGGACAAGGTAATCCTTTCACCTAAAATGTGTCTTTAATTTTATCCCTTTCTCTCAAAAGTTCAATACAGTTTATATAAATATATTTTCTTTTGCAGTTCAGCGTAGACGAAGAAGCCGGAAAACGACAGATTTATCATAGATATTGCATGGAACGTGCAGCAGCGCATCTCGCCCACGTTTTTACAACAGTATCAGATATTACAGGTTTAGAGGCTGAACATTTGCTAAAAAGAAAGCCCGATATAATCACACCCAATGGATTAAACGTGAAGAAATTTTCGGCACTGCACGAGTTTCAGAATTTGCACGCCGTTAGCAAAGAAAAGATTCACGAATTCGTCAGAGGCCACTTCTACGGGTAAATTTTTTCAATTACTTTAAATATAAATTTTCAAGAGTTTTATTATAAAATTACACAATTTCAGGCACTACAATTTCGATTTAGACAAAACTTTGTATTTCTTTATCGCGGGACGATATGAATTTGGAAATAAGGGCGCCGATATTTTTATCGAAGCTTTGGCCAGGTTAAATCACTACTTGAAGTCATCCAAACCTGATGTTACTATTGTTGCATTCCTCATTTTCCCAACGCGTACGAATAATTTTAATGTAGAGTCACTTCGTGGCCATGCTGTAAGTAAAATTATGAAATCACTTTTAGACGTGAATTCAATTTTAATGTTTATATCGTACATTATGAATTATTTTTTATTTAGGTAACAAAATCTCTCAAGGATACAATAGATGACATTCAACAAAAGATCGGCAAACGAATGTACGAATTGTGTTTATCGGGTCACCTGCCCGAGAGTCAAGATATTTTATTGAAAGAAGACTTAATTAAAATTAAGAGGTGAACTTTATTATCTACGTGACACTATGCAATTTTGAAAGTTTGATTCGAAAATCTTCAAAAGATCTACGTCTATTTTGGTATTAAATTCTAATTCTGTTTTTAATTATATTTTAGGTGTTTATACTCTTTGCAAAGAAACACACTGCCTCCTGTTACGACCCACAATATTGTAGACGATTGGAACGATCCAGTATTAAGTGCGATAAGAAGATGTAATCTTTTTAACTCCGTTCACGATCGCGTAAAGGCAAGTTTATTAATATTAAAAATTCATGTATAGTGTCAGTTAAATATTTTTATTTAGCACTAACTAAGATTTACATTTTAGGTAGTGTTCCATCCGGAATTCTTGTCTTCGACAAATCCTCTTTTCGGTTTGGATTACGAGGAGTTCGTTCGAGGATGTCACTTGGGAGTCTTTCCTTCATATTATGAACCTTGGGGATACACACCTGCAGAGTGTACAGTAATGGGAATTCCTAGTATCACGACTAACCTCTCAGGTTTTGGATGCTTCATGCAAGAACACATAGCGGATCCAATGAGCTATGGAATTTACATAGTAGATCGTAGATACATCGGGCTGGAAAACAGTGTTCAACAACTCGCACAGTACATGTTCGATTTTGCTCGACTTAATCGAAGACAGCGTATCATTCAGAGGAATCGTACTGAGAGATTGAGCGATCTTCTCGATTGGAGGAGTCTTGGAATTGTAAGTGATTCAAAAGTAAATCTGAAATAAATTTTGTCTTTCACTTTTAGTTGAGTTTCTACATTTTCTACGTTTCTTTTCAGTATTATCGGCAGGCAAGAATAAAGGCACTGTGCACTGTTTATCCTGAACTAGAGTCTGAATTTGCTGAAGGAAATGTGGGTAGGTTGAATTACCCAAGACCAATCAGCGAACCCCCATCACCGTCTTCTTCTCGACATACGACACCGGCTGCTTCAGTTCACGGATCAGACGATGAAGAAGATGAAGTAGATGAAGAGAAAGAGGTGATTAAAAATATATTTTTTTTTATATTCTGTTAAGTTTTAAAAGACGTGAAACCTCCCTCCCATAGTTAGGTCAAGATCTAAAACTTTTTTTTTTCTTTACAGCTAGAAGAATTGCGAGAAGGGAGATAAACTTAAACTGCAACGTCCACGCGCATAAACGAAACCGGCAATATTTTTTCTATAAAATAGAGCCTAATCCAGAATACTTCATAAACAACGAGTTCTATTAAATTAACTTCAGCGCTCGAATAAGTCTTTCACTCTGGATCCAAATAAAGAAATTGAAAAAGTTTGCAGTATAGAAATATCCGTAGCAACTTTATTATCAATAATTATTACTCTACCTGTTATTCTATACTACAACGACGTATTGAAAGATTTATTAAAGTATTGAAAATAGTCAGAATGAATTATTATAAGTGTTAAAATCTTATATTTTCGAGTATGAAAAGAATTTATATATGGAAATCAATTTTACTGAGAAGTTGCGATTATCGCGGATTTGTCAATCGTGCGCCAGTTCAATTTTTTTCTTCAGAAAACGTTCATCAGTTTTTTTTTAAACATATGTATTAATGGGGTTGGAACCAAGTGCTATTCTAAAAATTCGATTTATTCATTTTACTTAACTTAATATTGTAATTAGATATTTTTCCTCTCTGTAGAGGTCTTCATTATTAAAATATAAATATGTGTACTGAGCGAAAAAACGTCTATTTTTAGTAGTTTTTAAATAAAATTTAACTATTAAATTTTGAGCTTATGTTTCTAATTTCTGGTTTTACGCAAAAACCATCTGTAGAGCGAAAAATATCTATTTCTAATATTCCTTGAGTTTTTACTCAAAGAGAATATTTATTAGAAATAGATATGTTATTTGAATTTTGAGATTAGAGCTGGAGTCCAACACTCTTAAGTAAATGTGTTATAATTCACAAATAATAGTAAATGAATATGTAGAACATAGAAACCGTTTTTATAAAGAGTAGCAGCTAAATAAAAGTTTGTGAAAAAAATGTTATAATTCTTAGTTTTCAGAACGTTTTTGAAATAGATTAAGGTTGAAACTGTAAAAATTTGTAGTATGACATTAATTTTCACTAGGTTTCAGAATAGAGTTCTCGTTTGAGAAAAAGACCAAGTTGATAATTATAAACAATAAACCATTGCATCAGTCTTAAATATTATTTAAATTTCTAGTGGAAGGTGTGACACGTGGAAGAAATGAGTCGGGGAATTGTAAACAATATATTATACAACTAGCCCTGTACATATCCGATAAATAATACAGAAACGTGGAAACAAGTTCTATTTTATTTGCAATCATCAGAAGAATAAATAGGGAATATTAAATGGCTGGTATTATTCTAAGTTTATACGAATTATCATATATTAATTATTAACATAATGTACAAAATGGGTATCTAAAAAAGTTACACGATATAATGGGCAAACGTTACATTTTTCGAGTTTTACGAAGTCGCTGTCTATTTTCGCAGTGCAATTAAATATATACATTTCTCAAGTATTAGCGTATATTAGATACAGCTTGGAACGAATGTACAAAGCCTTTAAAATGCTGTAAGTCGGATTATCCAAATCGAATGACAGAATTTTGAATGACGAAACGTTAACTTCGAAAATTAATACAGATTAAACGGACCAACTCAATCTTAACTTTGCAGAAGTCGAGAGAGAAAAAAAAAAAAAAAAAAAAACTTTATTAGGACAATATTGAGAGACTATTAAGACAATAGACTTGAATTATAGTACTTTACACTTTTAGTTCCTATTTAGGTTAAATTTGTGAAATTGTTAAGATATGGAAATTTTTCTCAAATTTTGAAGCTCTGACAATCGGGGAAATCGAAGGTTTAAGAGTCATATATTCAAAGTACATTCATCGGACTTACATTCACGCTCGCAATCGAAATAAACTAGCGAAACAATCCGAACACTTTATCCTAAATGGCACAGTCTAGTGTACTTATACACTAAGGAGCAGTTTTACAGCGAGAAGGGATCAGTGTTTTGTCAAAAACACGGGAATTAATAACAATACAGGTCTTCAGCTTCGATTTCAGGTATATGATTGGTAAATCTGTTAATCGTTAATTGAGCACAGTTGTAAAGACTGAAACGCAAAGTTCTTCGCACATACTCACGTGGAAAAATATGTAATTTTATGTCAATTCCTTTCAAAACACGCTCAACTACGTTTACGACTTTTTAATATTATACGCTGGCTTGTGCAAATTATTATCGTTGCTTGTACAGCCTAAAGATGAACGAAGCGGTCAAGGAGAGAGGCGCGATTCCTCACCTAAAACGATATAAAAGATCCTCTCAAAATAACGATGAAACAATATAAAATTACTCAACATCAGGATAAAAACTCTTCAACAATACTAGTGAAATTTCTTTGAGTAGATTTTCACTAAGTCGAAATATCTGAAAATTAACTACCAACTTTTCGGTACGTTTTCCTTGACATGAACATAAATAATACATATCTAGCGTTTTAGAATATTGGCAAGGTTCACATTTGTGGATGCAAAACTCGAATTGGTGATGCTCAAATCACAAAGGCGGAAAAAAGCGTTCGACTTAATATATTTTACAGCCTTTGGTCACATAATGAAAAAAGCTAGTAACATTTTTAATAGCATTAAATAACTGCAAGATTATGATCTACCTCAGTATTCTAGTCTACGAATCTTTAGTATGTAATTGGCGTTTTATGGCATATGGCCCAGTGATATAGCAATTATTAATTCCAAGTATGTATCGATGATCAAAGTTTGTAAATTGATTGAAAATCCAGAGAAATACTAATAATGAATTCGAGGCTGGAAAATTTCTGAACTCAAAGGATCTGTAAGCCTGAAAAATAAAAAACTGCGTTTCAGATAGACTGAAAAGTAAAATCAATTCAACTGAATTCAAGTGAATTTCATTGAAATTAACTAAATTCAATCTAATGAATTCCAATGTATTAAAAATAAATTCAATTGAGTTCTAGTAAATACAATTTGAACTGAATTAATTCAATTGAGTTCTAGTAAATACAATTTGAACTGAATTAATTCAATTAAATTCCAATGCAATTAGTTTCAAATTCATGGCGAATTAATTTTACTGAAATTAAACAAATTCAATTGGGAAATTCATTAAAAATTTTGCTAGAAGACTCTATTTTGAAGTATAGTTTCGAAATCTCTGAATTCTTGCAAGAAAAATCAAAGAGAATAATTTAATTAAATAACTTAGTCCAAAAACTTTGAAGCCTCAAATAAATCCCAAGTAAAAGTTTTTATCACACTTTTGTGCGGGATTCTTTAAATTCTAGTTTCTCCAGAACAAGTTTATCAAGAGGTAAAAGTTTAGAGTCAGAACTGGGAGTTATGGCGCTAATAGTTAAGAAGCCGACTTATTTTTCATCTGGATGAAGAGATATTACATTTTAAATCGATTTTCGTGTGGACGGACTTTTAAGAGTGATTGGCTTGCGTTCCTCCCATCCTTTGTTGCATCATTGTGAGCAGCATTTCGGAATATTGCTGCATCATGTTGACAACTTTACCCTGGTCTTGACCAGCTAGCAATTCCTGGAATTTGTCAGTAGCCTCGCTAGCACTGACACCTTCGGTATTGCTGCTGTCTTTGTTATTAGCAGCTACAACTAATCGCAGTGTGCGCATTGCTTCATTGACGGAAGACTCGAGACCACGTAACATCGTGTCCCTGTCGATGGCGGTGCCTGTGGAGTCAGCGCTACCATCCAGAGTTAGCCGTTTGTAAAGTTGAACAACGTTATCCGCTGTGCGGGTCAGCTCATCTGCTATGGTGTTACAAAGTTGGGTTGATACTAAAAAAAATAATTTTCTTTTTAGATACTTAAAAATTCGCTAAACCTGGCTTTCGTGTTTAGAAATAGTAAGAAAAGCCAGATACAGCTATATGTTCTTTCATTTTTCTGAGCGAAGAAGAAAAAGAGATATGTAGATTGTGCTGAATGCGTTAAAAATTAGGAACATGATTTGAACCGTTTGTTTTGTGCCTTTAAAACTTCAAACGTTCAAAACCATATTTGTGAAAACACACAACACGAAATCGTGCATCATGCAAATCGTATCTTATGTTCATAAAATCCGTATGAGACCATGCTATTATAATCTGAATTTATCACTATCACTCTGGAATTTAGTGCGATGGATTCGAATAAAACTAAATGAATTAAATCTGATCACTCTTGAATATGGAAGCGAAAGAATTAAATTTCGTTATGGTTCTAAATTTGCAGTTTCGCTGCAAACTAAATTAATAAAATGAAATGACGAAGATAAATTTGGAAAATGCTATTCTATTATGGAGTGAGTATATACAGCAAAAAATCGGACTCGTCAGATAGTCCGCAAAACATGATTTCTAGGTCTGCCGTAAATCTTTGCTCATAGCATGATCACTTACAAATTTTTACTCTTTAGGGTTAGTTTTATTACTTTCTCAGGGCAGCATTCTCAATAGGCAAGTTTAGTTTACCTAATCGGTTATCCGTGTCTACTGTGGAAGCAAAGTTGGGATTATATGATTAAATCGCGTATTAGATTCGCAATTTCATAGTTTAGGTATTTATCAAATAAATGAATGAAACCACTTAACAAGAAAGAGTGACATAAATTTACAGAAAGACAGAAAAAATTAGGATTGATTATTTAGAACCAGTAGATAATGAGAACAGATGATTAATTGAAATTTTGGTAAAATGGTTTGAAAGTGCTTTAAAGCCCAAAGATTTGATCTAATATTTAAATATTGTTATCTTGATATTTTTGTAAATATAGTTCACAACTTACGTTCTGCACTAGCAACGTCGATGGCACGATCGGTGTCTTTAACTGGAAGTTCTTGAGGACTCGGTTCCAGTTGATTACGATTGGCTAGGGACATTCTAGAATTACCTTGACCGATCATTCCTCCAGGTCGTCCATTGATCACATTCGAAGAACCTGCTCTTCTCATCCCTGATCCAGGAATGCTTAAACTGCAAAGAAATAATATTTAATATATATAATATTTTAAAAAACGTCAAATCTCAATGTTTTTGCAATATGTAATTAAATTTAAGAGAACTTAAACCATCATTGGAAAAAAGGTGAACCTACAATTCCGACCGGTAGTATATGCAAATGAAAAATTATTTACCCAGCAGCGGAATGATCGATACTAATACTTCTCGGTCTCGGAGGTAAGGATGGTTTTCCTCCTCCGTTTCCATTCGAGGACGTTTCTTCTGAACTCGAATCCTCCTGGTTACCGACTTGACTTAGATTCACTGAGATTAGAAAATTTTGATAAAATAGTGATTATAGAAAGTATTAAAAATAATGTTTGAATTGTAAATCGTACCACTCGAATAAGCTCCTTGCATTCCACGCCTCCTCAAAACGGACGGAAGATTAGCTCCTGAAGAAAAGTTGGACTTAATATGATGAGTAACTTTATTTTGTGAACTGATGGTGGGTCTCATCAGTGCATTTATTCTATTATTTCCAGATTGATTGTTCCAGCCTCTACTTCCACCCGTAGCCCCTGCATCCGATTCCGAATCACTCTGTAATTTAAATAAATATTTTACATAAATTAATTACCTCCTTTTAAATAAATAAATAAATAAATAAATAACGGAAAACTTTTAGTTTTAAGTGGAAATATACAAAACCTGATTAAGTACACCAACGCTACTACTTCGAGTCATGTGAGAGGAATGAATCTTCGAAGAAGAGTGTCTGGATTGACCAGCGTTTGAACTTCCGGTTCCCATTCGTGAAGAACTGTTGATATTTTTGTTAGCTAGTTTTCCTGAAACTGATTGATATCGTTTACTTTTTGCTTTAAAGGGAGATAGAGAACATATTTATCAAAATTTGTACAGATTAGAATGACGAAATAACAAATTCAAGCTTTAGCAGTTGCAGTAAATTAAAAACTGTTTACAAATATAAAATAAAATAAAATGATACACTTAAATATGGAGAAATTGGAGAAAATTAGGAGCAGGGTACCTTGAATTGGGCCATGCAGTAACCTGTTGGGTGGGCTGACAGACAGATCACTTAACGAGCAGGCACGTCTCATACCAGCCTCCTCCTCTTCGCTGTCAATAACTTTGGATGATAGTCGCCCCCCACTAGTGTCAACTGTTGACAACACACACACACACACGTGCACTAAGCTACAGTTTGAGTGTTTTTTTAACGTAAAATTATGATTGCAAATGACACTCATTTGCTCTGCAGTTCATAATTTTAATGAAAAAACTTCTTCAAGTCTCTTAAAATTAAAAATTAAGAGTAATTTTTTTTTTTTTTAATTTTGTAGTGTTTCTACAAACCTTTATAAATAAATTATTTTAACATCTAGTAAACTTGAAGATATTTTTCATAAGTGACGCATCTAGCAAGACATATATTATGCTGATTATACAATCATAGTGCATTTATAGTGAAATCATATCACAGGGTGTCTACTAAATTTTGCCCACGAAATTTTCGGAAAATTCCCGCATTTATCCCGACCATAAATAATTTTAAGAATTCAAGTGATTGTAAGCAATTACTAGGGATTTTACGGGATTTTAAAGTTACTTTTTAAAGGATTTGAAAATAACTCAAAAGATTTGCAGAGATTTAACAAAAGTTGCAAGTGTCAAATAAAATTATTTATTCTCGAATTTTCTTAAATTTCCGCATAGTAGATACCCTGTATCATAAATGAAAATAAAAATTATTTAAAACTATGTAGTAGAAAAAGCAAGATGAAATAAAAGAATGTTAGTAAGGTAGGGAAAAGCTTCGCGGGAACAAGGGACACTTAAAAGGTTTCATTCAAAGGAATGTAACATGCGGGGCGTGCCAGATGAAATATCCATAACAAAACTATTTTACAAAAATATTGTAAAATATCACATCGATGATATCTATATATATACTCATAAAAAGAAATAATTACATTAACTGAAAAGTAAATGCTGTCTACATGAAATAAAATAAAAACTAAACTTTCTTCACTTGTCTTAAGAATGCTTTCTCTAACAAATAAAATCCAAAAATCCAGTACTCGAATTTAAATAAAAAATTAGTCAATAGTACATATTGAAAAATAAAAAGTCTTCAAAGATCTTGTCCATATCTTTATAATTTTCATGCGAAAAATGTAGCCTACTGTCCATAATAATCTTTGCTTACGAAAGTAAAAGATTTCTTAGACCTTCAAAATAAACAACATCCCAATCCGCAAATACAACGAAATCGAACTAAAAGAGGCAGATGCGATCAGAAACTGCTTCTTCGAAAATTTCGGTACCTGGGAATGGATGCTTCGAAGGTAGAATCGATTGGCTGATAGTCGGCAGGGTTTTCGACCACTTCATGTAGCTGTGACATCTCGAAGCTGGAGGCCACATTCTCTTTGGAGAATTCGTACAACTTGACAAAGGCGTGGAAGATCCACTTTCTAATAAAGATTTGTCCATCGCTGACAAATCTGCGCAATCGCTATCCTCACCTCCGGAATGAATTCGAAGTTCCCTGTTTAACTTGGAACATCTGATGTCCCTCTCAGCTTCCAACTTTGCGAAATTCTCACTAACCTCTTGTTTCAATGAACTCCTACTTCTTATCAAATTCTGTTGCTCTCTTCGGACTAGATTTTCAAATTCCTTTGAAAGAAGCTTCACGGTTCCTTCAATAGCTCTAGTTATTCTAATATCAACACTCGCATCCACACTTGCATTAATGCTTTCAAATTTAGGCTTTGTGAAAGAATCACTTGATTCGGTTGATGAATCTGGAGCACCTCCTGGTTCCAAGGAATCATAAGCTTCAGTGTCTTTCGTTGGTATCTGTCTTTCAATACAATAATCAGCATTTTTTTTCTCTTCTTCCATTTGCAGATTTTGATTCTGTGTGTTCTGATTCTGATCGTTTCGAGTTTGAGGACTGAAGAGATTCTTCCTCTCATCAAGTTGCAAATTCCGAAATTGTAAAAAATTCTCAAATCTCTTCATATTGTTATTTTCTAGTAGATCTCGTTGAAAACGTTGAGTTTCAATCTGTCCATATTGATTCCAAGCAGGTCTAGCTCTATTTCTCATACTTTGGGTTCTAGAAGAATTCCTCTTCGGCTTTGGTGGTTTATGAGCAACATAGTCATTCAAAATTAGCATCGATTGTGGAGCCTTCGTTACCTTTAAACTATTGCTTCTAGAAATCTCAGAACCTCTGATATTGTCGCTGTTCACATTTTCAGCATTGAGATCGAGTTCATAATAAACGCAAGATTTTTGCGGACTAATTTCCTTATTCAAAGTATTAATTACATTTAAACTAGTATCTTGAAGAGACTTAGACCTGAAAACTACTCTGCCTGGGTTAGAAGTTTCTGTTAAGTACTGAGTATGAATAGTTTCATTCGCATTTCCAGCATATGTCTCGGAATTTTGACGTTTGCGTTTATAATGAGAATCAAAAAGCATTTCTAAAGGAGCAGATTTCACCATTGAATCTGAATCATCTGTCAAAACACTCTCAGTGCTTCGATGATCTGCGTTCTTCTGAAGTGGAAACATCTGGTAATCTGATTCATCAGTCAAAATACTCTCTTGACTTCTTCCAGACTTCATCTTTCGCCGAGAGAGGAAGAAACTAGCACTCGAATGTCTATCATTATCAAAATTATTACAATCTAAGATTTCGGCACTGCCTTTGGAGAAAGATTCTACCGATGCGTCAGATAAAATACTTTCCTGAGATTGAGTCAAAACCCTCTTGTAATAGTTCTGATAGTGAGTGTAGTTTTCAGACTGACTTTCCAAATTGATTTGATAATCGCTGATACACCTTCTTGGTGGATTTTTAAAATCACCTTCCAGAGAATCATCACTAAAGTTTCCGTTTCCATCATCACCATCCTCAGAATTCTGGTCCAAATTCTCAAGATTGTATTCGTTCATCACTGGAAGACTTTCAAATGATTTAGCGATGGTTTCAACTTCGTCTTGGTTGTCATCAAGGCCGATGAAGTAACTGCAGGATCTTCTTTTTTGTGCAAATCTTGCAAATCTGCTCATGTTCTTTTTGCAGTGTTCTTTTAGGACTTTAAGCTCCTCACAAACTGGAGACTCGGGAAGGGAAAGGTTCGTCTTGTTCAGAGACAGCTTGTACTTTTCAGTTTTCTTTAGAGTCAATGTTATTGGACGTTTTGGAGCGCTTTTCAATTTGTCACTTAAACAGGATGTTGTCTGACTTTTAGGAAAAAAACTTTCTTTTGGCACTTCGAGTTTAGTTACGGGATTACCCACACCAGGAATTTTGTTAGTAAGTTGAAGTGATTTATACTTGGGCTTTGGGTTTGGCAGAGATTTGCTGGGATTGATTAGTTTTGATAAATGCTGACCGGATCTGTTACCTGTGCTCATTTTGTTTGTACGGTGATGTTTTTCCGTGAAGTGGCTACTCAGATCCGAGATGCTTTGACTGGTTTTCAAGGATGACCTGTGACCCACCTGTTAATGAGAGTAAGATTTAATTTTTTTTTTGCTTTTTAGGCCTGGTAAAGAAAATTTACTTAGAAATCCCTGACTTATCTAGATTTCCACACGATTTTTAAATTTCCAGACCAAATATGTAAATTATTAATAAATGCAAATCTACAAGGCGTTTTAAGACATTATTAATGAATGTTTAAACCATTTTATTAATTGCAAAGTGAATAATATTAAAGTAAGAAATGAATTAAAAACAGTTAATTCGTATAGCATTGTGTAAAAATGTGGGTTAATCAATTTTGTAATCTTCGTTTATAGATTTAATTTTTAAAATATGATAGAGCAAATACTCTTCTTAAAATTTTACCGAATTTTGTAACAGATAATTGTCCTTTTTCTGAAAATTCTCCTTTTTCTGAAAAAAATACTGATTTTCATATTTGCGTATTAACATAAATAATGCTGAAAATCCTAAATTAAAAACCTTCCTAAAAACATGTATTTTCCTGACTTTATAGCAACCTACAAAAATTACTTTATTCTTTTAATCTAACTCACACTTTGCAATTTCCTCCTTATTTCTTCTGTTCTCCTCTGAAGTTCTTCTCTTTTTTTAGCCATCTCTGCGTCACCTCTAACTTGTTTTGCTGCATTTACAACTGCGGCGTTCCGCATTTTATTACTCGAAATGTCTATACTCGTTCTGCAAAAAGAGAAATGCCAAAATTTAAAGTAAGAATTAAGATTTCTGTAATTTTTACAAATCAAATCATGAAGAATTTAAGACCTTACCTTCCATGAAATTGTGAACTAATACTCGTGCTTTTAGTTCTGCTCGTAGGTTCCTCGGCACCGCTCAGTGACTCAAAGGCATTCTTGAGGAACTTTTCTCGATGAGTTTGATTCGAAAGTTGATCAAAACCTTCTGAACTAGCTTCGGAAAGCATTGACAAAGGATTCCTTTCGGCACTTGGAGTTGATGCTCCACCTTCTGAATCGGAATCGTCCTGACTTCCAGAAGCTATCATTTCGTTTCTTCCACTTTCAGTGCTTTTCGGTTTTTTCGATCGTCTCTGCGACCTAAAAATATATGTTATTTATATTTTAATTGGTTTGGCATTTTAATTTTACTGGATACTGAAAAGCATCTTAGAAAGTAATATTAACCTTCGAAGTTCCTCGACGTCCATGGCGTTGACAGTAAATTGATTCGAAATTGTGTCTTCTGGTGTTGGATAATACATAAGACGATGATGCGATTTTTCAGAACCAGTTGTTCCGTTTTCGCCTTCTGAATAATCTTCCACATCGCCATCGTGTTCCGTGCTTTCATGATCCTTGATTCGAAAATTAAATAAGCACATAAGTCATCTTTTATTAGAACTTTGAATAAATATTTAAATATTAAAACATTAAGATTGCTTGCAGGCAAGGAAAAATCGTGCAGAACAGTAAGCAAAAAGAAGATTTTCTAAATTCTAAATAATCTAGGGATGCACAATGTAATCAAACTTTTCATTCCAAATTCTCTCTAAAGTTGAATCTAAATATTTATAATGTATCCCACAACAAATTTTTAAGTTTATTTATAATGATATAAAAATACAACAAAATTTCTGTTTAGGGGGGGGGGGGGACAGTTTGAAAATAAGTACCTCAAACTTGAAACTGCCAAGGCTGCTATCATCGGTATAATGTCGACTCCTTGATTGTCGCATTATTTCTGTGATATTGCTACTTCTCGATCTCATCACGTTACCACCCATCACCTATATAGTCGGGTCAAAATATTCGTTGAAAAAGAAAAGAAAAGAAAATTGTTTAAAGACGAGATCCAAGACGTATCAAAACCAGAAAACAAACCCTTTACAACAAAATAAAGCCTTCAAAATGAAATAAAGCTTTTAAAAAAAATTTACTGAAATCAGATAAAATTCAGAACTCATTTTTAACATTTCTACAAACTCTTCACAATGAAGTTAACAAAATGCGAACTGTGCAAAACAACTCACAAAACACTTTTAATTTTCTACTCCAAACCTAAGTATCGTTTCGCAAATTTGTATTGAAAGATAAGCAAAGCACTCTCGAAAATACAATTCTTATTTTAAATTTTCGTGCCCACTAATCATGCATGCGTGAAAATGAATTAAAGGTGCAGTTATTGTGTTATAATGATGTTAGTATGTACCTGTTTCGAATCATCTGCCAATTCCCTGTAACTTTCCGTACATGACTGAAAGACAGTTTCTTCCTCGTCCTAAAATGTGATTGAAATGTTAACGACAATAAAATGACCCCGTAAAACACTGAACTGAGCAACTCTAATGATCTGATGACTTTATGAACAAGAAGACTTCAGATTAAAACCTGAATTTTAATTAAGCAAAAGCGAATACAAAACTGAAGTTATCGTAAAAGCAAGACGCAACATTGAAACTAAATGTATACTACAAATAAATTAATTTAGTTAATTAATGCTTTTCTAAGTCAGCGTAAATCACAATAACACAAGAATTAGGATCCTTCATTGAAAACCAAATTCACTAAAGTCAGTGACTTCTGAAGGTCACATCCGAGTGAAAAGGAGCACCAACCCTCTTGATGATCATCGTTTCCCGTCGATAATCACTACTGCATTTGGTTTCGGTGCCGCTGTCTATGGAGCTATCTTTGGAGCCACCGCCTCCACCACCT
Organism: Synergus itoensis; assembly: GCA_904066005.1. Classification (NCBI taxonomy): domain Eukaryota; kingdom Metazoa; phylum Arthropoda; class Insecta; order Hymenoptera; family Cynipidae; genus Synergus; species Synergus itoensis. The sequence continues at coordinate 685,418 of CAJFCP010000116.1, read as the reverse complement.
CCGTCTGAATCTATTGCACCTCGAGGAGGAGGGAAAGGAATGATCTCGTCACTGTCGTAGACACTCTTGACGGTTATTCCATCGCCCTGTTGAACCCTCTGAGCCCAGCGACCCTTTGGAAGATCCACGCCTAGAGATCTAGCTCCAGAACTAACAGACGTGCTATCTTCGTTGCTTGCTGTGTTTATTTGTTTTTTGGCCCAGAGAGGTAACTGACCGACGCTAAATCGATAATCGATTCCCACTCCTTGGGGTGAAGGATTCGCATTTGGATCCAGGAATTCTGGAGGTGGAGAACCAAAGTTCTCGTTGTCGAGTTGAAGACTGACTCCGCCACCATTGATTTGTATGGGTCTTCTAAAAATAATTTTGCAAAGTGTTAATAAAAAAGAAAAAAAAAAACAGATGAACGAAGAGTCGACCACTCTGAATATTAGTGTATCAAAAATATATTCCCAAAAGTCAGAATATTTGTAAATATTCAGGAATACTTCCGAATTTGTCGGAATATTTTTAAATATCAAGAATCTTTGGGAATATTTAGTGAATGTACCAAAAATATCGAATTAAAATCGGAATTAAGTACACTCGAAGCTCATGTTAGCGGCCAGCTCGGTTGGTCGGCCGCTAACACGGGCGTATTGGGAACAATAGAAACGTAGCAACGTTTCCATTGTACTGCTGAGTTCGAGGCGTCTCTCTTCCCGCCCCACTGAACCCCTTACCAACTATATATAGTACCGCCAATTCTACGGAACCGCTAACGCGAGTGTCGCTATCGTGAGCTTCGAGTGTAATTCAAATTATAATAATACTTACTTGCCAGCACGCATAGCCTGTTGAGCGAGTCGAGCTTGCATTGTGACAACCATGTCGTGTGGCACTTTCCAAATAAATATGCAGCCATCGCCGCTTGCAGAAACTAGGTGACGACAATCTGGACTAAACCTCAAACCTGTTACCAATTCTGAGTGACCCAGCATGGTTGCCATACACTCCCCACTATAGTAATCATAGACGCATAATGTTTTGTCAGTACATGAGGTAGCTACGTAGATTCCCGAGGCATCTGCAATCGAAGAAAATTGTATTGTTTTTAAAAAATTAAATCTGGCTCTGTAGGAACCTTTTACAAGTTCAAAAAAATTGTTAGACTTATATGAGAAATAAATTATAGTTATCGTACCTAATACAACTTTGATGAGCGATCCATCTTCACCAACCGAGCCTTTGAAAGTCTTACTGTGTTTGCCAGTAGTTACATTATACACCCTGATATTTCTATCCTGGCAGGCAGTGAGGACGTGCTTTTGACCAGAATCGACTTCCATATCATAAAGTGTCGTCTTTCCTTGGGCGTTCTGTCCTCTCGAAAATTGCGGTGAACCTCCTGGTGTCTAAATATCCGAAAAATAATCATGAAGTGAATAATACCAAGCAACTATTATCCGCGCGCTTTTTCTACTCCTTTTGCTAAAAGCAGGGCGTCATAAATTTGTCCTAGGGATATTTGAAGATAATTTGTAATAATATATTTAGTTTTTGTAACATAATATTTTGTAATAATTTTATTTTTATAAAATGTACTTATTTAAATCTTTTGAATACATTCGAAATCCTTGAAAATTCCATAAAATATCTTGAAATCGTTAAAAATATTTCAAAGTCCATTGGAATTCATTAAAATCACTTGACATTTCTTAAAATCTATTCAAATTCCTTGAAATTTGTAAAAATGTATTGATAGATGGGATAGGATGAAAAAAAATTACCCCTTGAAGTTGACGAAAAATAATACTCTTATCAGCGCCACAAGACACCATCTGAAGCTGGTTACCCTGATTCGTTTGATTGAAGAATCGTACGGCAGTGATCGAAGAACTATGATCATCAAGCGTTTGCAAAAAGTTGTATCCTTGATCGACATTAAACACATGAATAAGTCGATCTCGGGACGCACTCGCCAGAAGCCTCGGCATATCTAAAGAATAGCGAGTGTATTTTGAGTACTCGAGGCACAAGACTTCCGCATCGTGAGCTTCTATCAAACATTGTTCTTCCAACGTTGAGACGTCGTGTACCCTAATATTACCCGACCTGAACAGAAAGAGATCACGGAAAATTATTTTTTCTTTCGAAAATTCATTTCCTTTCATTTATTCACAGGGTGTCTACTAAATTTTGCCCACGAAATACCTGAACAAATCCCAAATTTTTCCCGCTTCTAAATATAAGGTCCCTCTCACGATAGACGCGATAGAAGCGCAAGTTGAGTTCCAAAAAATACGTAAAAAATAAATTAATATAAGAAGGTTTTTAGTTTTATAACATTTATTTGGAACGCTTATAACTTAATATAATTCACGAATTCGACAGATATATAATTAGTACAGTGTACAATCTTATTCATTCTCATTTATTGAAATGAAATAAAATGCACTACACATCTAAATTAAAATCAAGGAAAATTACAGGATTTTTTCAATTCCCGAAAAATTCCAGAATTTCTTTAAACTCACGCACAGTAGACACCCTTTTATTTATTTATCCATCAATCAATTAAGTAATAAGATAATCAACTAACCTGTCTCCCGAAGCTAATTGTTTTCCATCAGGGCTCACCCTAATAGACCTAACGCCGTTTCGACTGTCGTAAGAAGCATCGTTTTTCTCCGTCGAACCGGCCGCGGCCAAATCCAGATCTTTTAAATATGTTAATTCAGGATCTACGTATAAAACTTTTAATAATTCCTGCAAAGAACAATATGTGGTGAAAATAAAATGACAAAGATTCAGTGTCTGGTGATTCTATTTAAAAAAAAAAAGAATTCAAGAGATTAATATTGGATTTGATACATACGTTGCTATATATATTTCTTTTGTACAATGTATCGTTTGTGGAAAGTTCTTTCTCCATATTCCAGACGCGAATTGTGTCGTCACTAGAGCATGTGATAAAACTATTGGCTGGCATGGCACCGATAGATTCGGGTCCTGTAGGATACATTTCCACGCCCCAGATGCAGGCCGAATGGTAAAGAAAAGAATGAGATTTGCCCACCCTCCTAATATCTCGAACATCCCAAATGTAGAGACTGTGATCGTTGTAGACGCAGGTTAGTTTGTTGTTTTTCTCATCGAATGCTAGGGCTATCGCGTCTGGGTATTTCGCGTTTGGTGGATGTTGAGACATGTGACTAAAATCGAAATATTTCATTAATATTCTCATTTACTCAAAGAATGACTGGAAATTATTTATAATCTCTCGAAATCTTTGGAAATCTTCTAAAATCTGTTAAATAAACTGTAATTAATCATTATTATTAAATTAGATTAATTGCTATTTTCCTTGACAAATTTTTTTCCCTAACATGTGGTCACCCTGTAAAATTTGACAGTCTCCGAATTTAAGACTGATGCAAATTTAAATTTTGAAAATTACCTAATGGACAATCCGTGGGCGACATCAACCCCTAAATAATGAGTTCTGGGTAACGTGGTGACGAATTGAAGACTTGAGGGACTAAAACACCTGACAATTCCTTCGGCGCATCCGATAAAAATATATTTGTCTCCGACCGACATGCAATTGGCACTGGTTGTCTGGAAAGAAAGTGCAAGCAGTTAATAAACTTTTCAATCAAGCAAACCTCGCTCGTCGTGTAACTCATCATTATCATTGAGAGCACTTGAGATTTGAGACTGGCGTGTGCGAGTAATTCTCTTGAAGCAAAGTGCACCAGTGCGTCACTTACCCTTAACTCGACCCATTTATCAAGCAGTCTTCTGTTATTGAATTCACATAGGAGACCCGTCTTGGTGATAGCGTATGTGGAATCTGCCATTTCTCCTCTGCCGCAGGCGACGTCAACAAAGTCATTGTTCCTTTGCTCCCCTAATATGGCAGAACGTCCCATTAAAGGCACTGGTTCCTTGTACTGAAAAATAAAATAGCCTTTTCTGAAAACGAGGTCGTCTTGGGAATTTTCCTTTACGAAGCTAAAAAGTTCCGAGGACTTGATTCATGAGGAATTTCATTTTAAAGAAAGACGAAAGTTCTTAGGTCAATTCAAATTTGAATTTACGGGATATTTTTTTGCCGAAAAATAATATTATCATATTAATATTATTTTTAATAATATTCTCATTCATAGTGTCTATTAAATTTTTCCCACGAAATTCCCGGACAATTTAACAAAAGTTTCAACTGTCAAATAAAAATATTTAAATTGATTAATAACACTGGACGACACCCTGTCATTTTAAGAAGTATGTAGTTTAATCTTACCTTGGCACTGCGAGAATATTCCAAGTACCAAAATTTGACGTGTCTATTTCCCACAGTGACAAAGTAATTGCCATTTTCTGCAAACGACACAGCCTTTACTTTGCTCGAAACTTTGTTCGATGCCACTTTAACATTGTTTCTCCAGTCCCAAACGTTGACTATCATGTCGTGCTGCGAACCGACGGAAACAACGTATTTGTTGCTTGGCGAAAATGCCTGCAATAAAAGAAAAAGCAATTACATATTAATTTTTATTTTATTTCAAATTTTATAATTAAGAATTACTGCAAATAAATTCATTAAAATAAGAAAGCTTTAGAATTAAGAAAACAATAAAAATTTCAATTTGAAAATTCAGAAACCAAATAAAAATCTTTTTTCATACTTATATGCGAATAAAGGAAGCTAAATTATAAATGAAAATATTTATCAATTACAAATCTCACTTTCAAGAACCAGCTATTTTTTATTCATACACGAAACACGGAACTGCGAATATAAATTAAAACTAGATAGCGTCAAATTAATTATTAGCTGATTCTATTATACAAATTTAAAATCAAGGTAGAAATTAATTTGCATATAAGCACTAAATTTATTACATATTATTCAATCAATCAATCTTGAATATGCAGTTCATTTTTTTAGCTTAGGATTGATACATGCCATTAATATTTAAAAATCTTTTAATTTGGCAGCTAGAAAACTTTTTCTGGTTTAAAATTTTGTAGAGATTTATGGTAACTGAATTTGAAGAATATTTTGAAAAACTACAAAAGAGACTGAAGTTAAGTTATGTGATTTTTACACACAAAAGTTATCTTCGAAAGTGGTTTTAAGAGATTGTGTACATAGAGCTCCTCCGTTATGCTACAAGAAACATAATTCTCATTCTTAATGTTTATCCTTGCGGTGCACAAAACGACGCAATATTTGAATATAATTCAAGTTTTGAGAAAGCAGGCGTTATACGTTATAGCATTCTGCAAATACTTGAGTGTGAGGAGTTACTTCAGTGATCAGTTACTCAGAAATAAATTTAATTGATTCAAAGAAGAAATTTATTCGTTCTTACAGAATTGACTCTGATTTCTGCATTTGGAAAAAGTAAAATTTTCCAAAAGTTTATAATTTAAAAATTAATTTGAGAGATTTTACAAATTTTATATTTGATACATCTACTTAATTTCACGCAAACTAGCTAAAACTTCTTGAGGAATCGCAATTTGTAAAAAAAATTGTGGGCCGCTCCACTTTCATTATTTTAATCCTTAATACCTATTCTGCGGGTTTCCAACTCTCTCAGAGTCATCATCAAACTTTGCACACTCGGTGAATTCTGGTATAATTATTCCTCAATCATTTCTCCGCGTAAAAGAGGGTTTTGTAACGTGATTGCAAATACCGCTCTAAAAAGGTACGAATGGATTATTTATTTCTCCTCAGTATTTTATACCTACGCGCAGTCATTGGCAAACGAGGCGTGTACATTTAAGGTCAAGATTTCAAGAACCGCTCCAGTGATGTTGAGCAACTAAATTCTTAGCTAGATTCTAACGGCCACAGCAATATCTGTCCGAACTGATTGTGAGACTTGTTACTTTTGCTTTTATGGGGATGTGACTTGATAGTCGACTGGTTTAGTGATTTTGCTAAATTCTCAGACAAATTTCTCTGATAGAAAATCATTAAAAATGCGAATAAATTTTCAATAATGAAACACCTTAAAATCTTTTTAAATCTCCTAAGATTCTACGGAATCTTTTAAAAATATAAAAAATGTCTTTAAATCTTTAAAAATTTTACGGTAACCTTCGAAATTCTCTGAAATCCCTTTAAATTCTACGAAAATCTTTAAAATCTTTCAAAATTTCATAGAATTTTTTTTAAGAATTTTTTAAAATTTCACGAATTTCATTAAAGTTTCACTACTTGTGCTGGGTAACGTGGTGACGAATTATTGAAGACTCGAGAGACTCAATATAATCAAATTTCATAAAGCAGAGGCAGGAATTCGATATGAATTTTTCTGAATGAAATTGAGTCACTCGATTGAATGGTGAATAACTCCACGAGCGAGTTATAGCTGTATCCTTTTAAGGACGTTCCAAATTGAAAATACATAAAGCGAGTCATTATCGATGCCTATCTGGTTAAAATTCCCTGATTTATGCGGTCTGGTGTTTTCTTGAAAGAAACAATTTAGCGGACTAGGTAACTCGCTCTCACGATGGCACGTTATAGATTCGTCTGTCTTTGAAAATTTAACGGTACATCTCGGAAACAATGGACTTTGTCGAATCACAGACAGCACACTCACCACACAATTGATGCCATACTTGTGGCCGGAGAATTCCGCGATTTGCACGGCATTGTGTGAATCTGAAATGTCCCAAACGCGAACATTGGGCATGTGTCCGCATTCGCCGGTTGCCAGAAGTCTGCCATCTCCTGAGAGAGCCAGGGACGTCACTGTTTTCCGACATCCATTCAGTACGTGAGCCTGAGTGTTTTTTCGTGGATTGAATAACACAACAGTGCAACTGTAACAAAAAGAAAATAGTTTTATTTAACAATTAATTTTTTTCATACAGAGTTTTGAGAGATCTTTCTTTGGAAGAAATTTTAAAATTTAGCACAATAATTATTATAGGATAAGGAAGATTTAGAAGAGCTGCTGTCCAATTTTTATTTTATTTTTTTAAATTATTAATCTTCATTTGCCTCTTTAGAAAAGTGATGTAACGTCTCTAAAATCTCGCATATATTGTCGTTGTTTCAAGCATGCATGCTCTCTAAATTTGAATCAACGAAATTCCGCTGATTCAGATTATGTATAATAAAAGAGAGTGATTGACTTTTGAATGACTTGAGAAGTTGTAGGAAGTAAGACAAATATGTAGTCACGGACATAGCGCGCGTGATGTTGGTTTGCTAGTGTATATAGGTAATTAAATTTGAGAGAACTTTATAACGATCATTGAAAAACAGGTGAACTCATAATTGTGAATTGTAGTGTATATATATATAAATCCAGAACAAGTGCAAATAGCTTATCAATACTTTTTTCAACTTATATACAACTTGGAAGAAAGGTTTCTCGACTCTATAATACTTCACTCTCCAAGGCCTCTTTCCTTTCTTTCCTCTTTCTTTCTCTCTCTCTCATCTTGGCATTCTTTTTGACCCCCTCGTATGTGAAGGAGAAGAGAAGAGATGAGAGTTGAAGGACCAAGTATATCGATCAGGTAAAATTGAGTTTATTATTGAAGGACAATACAATAGGCATTACAAGTTTTTTCCATGTAGAATTACATATTTTCGATGCAAATTCATACATATGAAGATAGAGCACATCCAGAGCAATTTGCATTTGAAATGTGAAACATATTCTATGCTTATATAATGGCCGGCCTAGGCTCCTACTGTGGTATATTGTTTCAGGACATATATATTAAAATCCCTTTCTCTCGAGATCATTTCGATATCCGCTTCCTCGTTATCGGATCAGAAAGAAATAAAATAATTCGCGCGAGGTGAAGGTGCTGAGACTGCTGAGTCTTGTATGGTATTGTGTTCGGACACCATGACGAGACTGGGTCCTGAGCACTTCTGAGAGAAAGTCGAGCATACTTAAGAGTGCAAAAACCGAGAAGAGATTGTTGCGACCTGCAAAGTACGTTGCGCTTCCGCTTTTACGTGAACTTGACATTTGCTGTTCCTGTGTAAAAGATCGAATGCAGGGTGGCCACATGAGATTTCTAGGAATTTTAAGCTATTACAAGGAATTTTTATGATATTTAAAAAATTTCGTGGAATTTTAAATTACGTAAGTATAATTCCTCCCATGAACGGTCCCTCACATCATCCCGGATGATGATACAGATACAGACTCTTTATAAACTATACATAAGGCAAAGCATGATCCCGACACATGAGGTCGACATCGCTGCAAAGTCAACTATTTGAATCATATTTATAATACATCTTTGTACTGAAGTCTGTCGTGTGTCAAGTCATGTATTTCTATCAACTATTGTAGCCCATAAGGCATTGTTTTATAATAAAAAGTTACGCTACAAATGTATAATGGAAAGGATGTAAAAAGGAAGCAATCAATATCTTATTCTGGATAATTGTATAAGGTTGAAAGTAATTTAAACTGCAATGGCAAGACTATTACATTTCGATGTTCTTTTCCAGCAAAATAATTGGTGGTTTGTTTAATTTAGTATAGTTACAAAAGTAAGATTCATTAATCGCGGTTTAATGGATAACAAATGTTTTGTAATTGGTCAGAGCGTTTTATAATAGAACTTACAGAATCGAAAAATAATTTGATGATTTTTATCGGTCGATTTGGATAAGATCATTTAGCTAGATTAAAGTTATTGCTTTCTTATTATTATTACTTTAATATAATCAAGTGATTATTTCATGAAAAATTGGATTATTGGAATAGCGGAACTGATTTTTCAGTAGTGAAACTGCGCCTAGCCAAGTTTCATCAGCTCCGATAACAAAATTATGTCGGCATTTCCGTGTGAATGATATATATATGACGAGGCGTTTTTCGCGACTTGAGTTTAAGGCCTTCTCTTCGAGTGTGACTCCTCTACAGGGAAGAGAGGACAGGTCGTGTGAAGAGGTACATTCTCCGACCCAGTAACACTAGAACACAGTCCATGAATACATTCTTTATATGTGTATGTGCATGTGCAACACTAAAAAGTGCTTCAAGTTACTTTCGATAATTCCAGGGTGGCCACAAAATTCAATTTCCAAATATTTCCTCCGTTTTAAAAGCACTGCTGTATAAATACTTTGGAATCTAGTGTAAACTGAATCTAAATTCTGGTAAATCATTAATAAATGCACATTATTCTTTCGAGAACCTTATTGAGGTTCTCGAGGTTCTAAGCACCTATGGAAAACGAAAATAAGATAAACAGATATCATCCTCTGATGATCAGATAGCCAAGATAATTCTTGTCCAATTAGTATATTAAAATATCATTAATTACGCTTTTCGATATTGAACCACGTTATCAATTATATTATTGTGTGCCCCTTGAACTTTTCGATTCGTTTCGAAAATTCTTGATCGCGATTAAAGTTCGAGCCTTTGACCGTGGGAAACGAGCAAAAGGCTAGTAAGGACTACTAGAATAAGATACCGGTAAAGTCGGAGTACTCCATGTGCACTGTGCAATTCCTTGCTGGCACGGTTCTATACTATGTTAACGGAAAAGTTTCCGACTGTTCTCATATGCAGGAGAGTGGAACGATGACGATTGCGACGCAATGATCATTAAGAATGAATTTAACCCACTGCAAACGTTTTAAACTCTCGTTTTCAAATGGCCTAGCCAGTTATAAATGACAACCAGGGATCATAAGAGGACACATTCGGCTTACCAAGCGGAAGAAATCACCTTGCTCGTTCCAATTTGAATAATACTTATTTATTCACTGAGACAATGATAATGCCGGAATAATCGCGAAAATCAATTTCACTTCTCAGACTTTAGAACACGACTTAATGCATTGCTTTCGTTCCAGCTAGCTTACGCTGTATTTCGTCAAATTGGGCTCACGATTTTATGGATTGTTGGATTTACTCTTGCTCTTAGATTTCATTCGAGATAAACATATATATACGTAGAAATAATTGAAGAGAGAATAAAAGGTCCATATTTTTTTATTTTAGATTGGTGGAAAGATTTCCTTATTTTTATACGTATTTGAAATTAATTTACCCCATTTAGATTTTCTATAATAAAAGAAATACACAATTTCGGTTAAAATATTAATATAGAATTTGGTTATTGTATATACTCTGCAAACAAATTCGAATCGATTCACATTGACATAGATGTTTGAACACAAGTTTGAAAATCGTCGTCTCATCGTCAAGCAATTTGCAAAAGGTGTCTGTCGGCCTTCTTGTTCAATCGGATGGTAAGAATGGGTCCAGCGAATGACCCTTCTAAAAAATCCCGGAAATTGGGAAGCAACAGCGTAGATAAATATAGCCGCATTGGCTGCCTTTTTTACTCCATCGGACTTGAAAAAATTATTGCAAATTCAAAATTCAAGGAAAGCTCTAATACACTATATCTACATGCGTCACCTCCGTATAACATACTTACACTTTGAAATAAAGTAAATTAATGTTGCTTATGTAAAACATAAAATTATATATTAATGGATTGTAGATTGCAAAAATAAAGGTTATACAGATTATATACTTTCTTAGTAAATTGTAAGTGGTGTTATATTGTTTTTACCGTAAGATGCAATTTTCTTACATCGTCAAGTACCACGATAATTAATGTGTCACTTTAGGCGATGTTTGCCGTATCTTATAAATAGCGAATGGAACTTTCGAACAACGCTTTCTCAAAACACTCAAAAGCATACACACTGTCTATTCGTACCGTAAAACAAGTCCTCAATGTCGATAATGATAATCTTTAAAAACTCGTTTAAAGACAGTGGGAAAAGTACATATACCCATAAAATTAAAGACTGTAAGCAATAAAAAAAATCAGACAATCAAAATAAAAGTTACTATCTTCCATTTTAGAACTTCCGCCGAGATATTTTTCACGCTGAAAATGGAAATAATATAAAAGTATAAGAAACGGTTTCAATTATTTTCATGTTGAAGTTAAATTCACAACTTTTCTCGCTGTTCTCCTTTCTCTTGACCCTTCTTTCATTCTCCATATTATTTTTCTTTTTCATCTTTTATTTTTTCGAAATAGATTTTTTCCACTTTTCTATATTGTTTCCAATACTTCACGTACTTATGGTGTAAACTTATGGTGTAATTGCTGACTACTCTCAATAGAATTATGTAAATTAGAAGCCGGTGTACTCTTCGCATTCGCTACATCCTTTTATTAAAAGGCACTCTTCGTCTACGGTGAATTGAGTTAGCATTATAGCGACGAGTTCATTGAACCGCAGGTGCTAGGTTTCAAGTGAGTGATAATTACCAGGGGAATAATTAGTAGGCAGACCTCTCAGTGTATAAAAGTTTGTAAAAGCCGGTCGCCGCGACGATACACCCGATAAATATAAGGTACAGTGATAAAAGCGTCGCAGAGACAATTTACAAACGAGGTCTGGAGTCTAAATCAATATAGACTTTAGCGTTCCAAGCCAAGAAGCTTTTCACGATATCGATTAATCGAGAAGTGATTTGCGGGTGCTGGAAGGATACGTCCACTGATGCATTAAAAAATCTATGAGCCGCGTGCTCAACGATGAGAATTTGCATTAGTAGGTTTATTTCGAATTTTTAAATTTATATGACTCTTTTTTACTCTCTATATAACTGAAATATCGAGATGCAGTGATTTCATTATTACTTTTAAGAGAGTCGTGAAAAACTGCGATTTCTCTATACTTTATAGTCATTATTCACAATTATGTATATGGTTTCAAACTCGGAAAAATTGAAATTCATTTTTACGAGATAGTGAATGCAATATACATTTTCTAACAGGATGTTTCGATTTCATTTAATGATTATTTTCGAATAAATAGTTTTATGCAATTAGGTAAAAAACGATAGTTAACATAGCATTCAGTATACAGTAATGGATATGGAATATGGAATCAGAATCGATCATTAACCTTGTAGAACATTATATATTGTAAGCTGCAAGTGATCGATTCGATTATTTCCAATATTGGAAGAGACAGATTTCCATAACTGAAACATCGGCCCATTCACCTTTCTCTCTTTCACTCTGACCTATTTCCAGGGGCCCCACATAGCTTATATTGCCTTAAGCGACGGCGGCAAGTCTGGCTTAATTACTATACGCGCATTAACTTGACTGCAAACGGCAGACCACTTGTTAATATCTGCACTGCGACCTTCTTTTTCAAGATCACTGGATTAATTTAAAGAAACGGAGAGATTAAGTTTGCCACTCATTATCGAGTTAATATTGCAGATGTTTTAACAATAAAGTAAAGCTCTTAGATCACGAATGAAATTTACTCCCCCCCATCCCTTCCCTTCAATTTAAAATACGTTAAATTTTCTTAAAATTACTAGAAACTTCTTGAAATTACCTATACTTAAAATAGACGTCGGAAATTTCAACTAATACTATATGAGAGAAAGTCTTTTTATGTTTAGAATAAGTCATGAATTCTATTAAAATAAATCTTTTCACTTTGTGATAAATATAAATATGTACTTTTAGTACACATTTAGAAGCAATGTTGCAGATGAAAAAAATGTCGGTATCAAGGTAGGGATCGGATAAGTATTATACGTGTCCTTAAATTTCCTTAAAATTCTATTGAGGCAACGACTTGAGGAAAACGTGCTAAAAAGCTCTTTACAACAATTTACAGATAAAAATCACATAATTCTAAGTTACAGTCAGGCAGTCGGAAGTCTAGTTGGTTCTTATGCGTTCTCGTGTATAAGAAAGTGCAAAATTATACTGAGCGAGAGTAAGATAAGCCAATTAACTATAGTAGTCGAAGGACAAAGTCCTGGCTGCGAGGCTCCTACAAACAAGTTAGTTTCCTGTATTTATTAATTCTCTTTCACTGTAGCGATGTAGCGAGAAACTAATCTCTTCATCTCTACTTTCGCCATTCTTCCATTAATCTTAGATGAAGTGAGAAAGAGATGAGAAGTCGAAAAAAAAATGAAATAAGAGCAAAGGAAGGCTCTTTGTGCTATTCGCACTTATGCGTGACAAAAGAATATTTTCCCCTCTTTTAATTCAATGCATCCCGACATCTCACTGTATCTTGCTCGTCATTGCACTTAATCATCGTCCAAATATCGCCTTTCTTTCGCGAATTCATTCACGTGTTTAACAAGAGAAAATTTCGTGTATTGAACATCGGATATTCTCTCAGATTTTTATGAATTTGGTATATAGGTCTTTTTTAAAATGCTCTAATTTTCTTAACGTGCAGTATGTACTTTTGTAACTCGTAGATAATATGCATAAATTATCAGATTTCTTTAAAAATCCTTTCTTGGGGCTTAAGTATCATTAAAAGAGACTTACCCAGCAGGATAAGCGACTAACTCGCTGGTTGGGTCACAGTCCAAAGCTGCATTGCTTGACACGGTTACACCCAGCACTCGTTCCAGCTTGATCTGCAAAAAAAAAGAGATTTCACGTCAACAAATACACTCCCAATCTATTTATTGTACATGAACTTTGCTAGATAACGTAATGGCAAAATATACCCAACGAAGGAGATAGGCATGCAAAATTGAACTTGAACTCGCTATCAATTAGGGAACAAGTTTTATGTAAATATAATGGAATGCATTTGATGGGACACTGCATTAAACGTGCAACCAGTTATGAGCTGATTCACGATAGATATAAAATATATATGCATTTAGGACGAAATTCACATTTTATCGGCATTACTTCACACTTCCGAAATCGATTTCTTCTTGATCATTTATATTTATTTATTATTAATGCAATATTACTGACAAAACTTTTGTGACAAAAACTGATTAAAATTTTTTATTTTTTTTTTTTTAGAAAAATAGATTATGGACAAGGGATGATAATGTAAAAGGGGATTATTTTTCGGTATTTTTTCACATTCGGGATTTTGGTTTTTCTACAAGAAGATGTTGTCCTGAAGATATATGTGTAATATGATATTATTATAACTCTATTATATTTATGATGCTTCTTTTTCTTAGAATTAAGTAAGATTGTTTACCCAGGCGTTAAAGTTTCTCCATCGCATCGGTATAGTAAAGTAACTTCTATATCTTTAACTTCACGCATTTCACGTTGGTTTATCTTTTTATACCTGATGAACACTCTGCATTCAAACCTTGTCAAGTAGTAGTAAAGTAGCCTTTTAAAAGCCTACGATAAAAACAAAACATTCAGCTGAGTTACACATAAATTTACTGAAGGTTTAGTAATATTTCTGAACAAGTAAAGCGAAAGCTATTGAATTCACTTATTTTCAGTTAAATTCGGGTAGTTCAGATTTAGAGAGTTGATGATGAATTACATATAATTTATTATTTTATAGACAAAAATAAGATTTAATCAGCAAAAAACAGATCGATTTTTATCAATCTGGTCTATATATATACACAATCGCAATTGAGAAGGTAAAATGTGTTTTAAACAAGCCGTAAATACCAACAAATCAATCGGCTCTTGTTTTTCGTTAGTCGTAAAATTTTAATTGTATGCTTTTTTAAAATGGCAACAATTATGACTGAGCTGTTACGCTGCCATATTTTACTGCTAATGCGTTTCTCGAGTGTTGCTGCAGTTTTGTGATCGTGTAAAGGCAATGAAGCATCCGTGGAGAACAATAATAAAGCGGAGTAGAGATGCAAGATTTTTCTCGCTGTTTGTAGAAAAGTCGCTATCACTGTTCCTGTCAGTTTCGTCGTCACGCCGCCGACAGTGATCGAGGACTTGTGGGCGCAACGAGGATAAAAAAGTCACTGCTTTCTAGAATACAGAGTGGACGTTGAAAAGGAGGCTTTGTGGCTAATATAGCAGCTGTATAGAAAGGATAACGAGTGAGTAAACGCAGCTGCGAAAACCGAATGCACATATATTGATTTAGCAGGCGGCGATTCGTATACATCCTCTTTTAAACAATGGTACGCACACACCCACGCAGTGTGCAAATAGCGGAAGATACCCTTTAGTTTTATATTCAAATGGAATCCAGAATCTAGATACATTCCTAATAGAGAGAAAAGAGCAGATAAACTGTTTAGTTCTGCAGTCAAAGAAGATGGCTCGCTGTTCAGTTTAAGGAAATTTAAACTTGAAATGTATACCGGAAAAAAAATCCGATAAAAATAGATGAGAAACTTTCAACATATCTAAAGTTTCATCCCAAAACAATCATAAATTTCTAGGCTTACTGTTTCTTACATCATATTTACCATATTCCTGCAGTTGCAGAAAAAATGCTACTCCATCAGCGGAAGTGATTGCCTATATATGTAACTGATTGTAGAAATAAATCAGATTTAATCGAAAATCAGAATTTAAAGTGAAAAAAATAAAAATAAATGAGGGCGCCACGAGCAGCCACGAGCTCGGCAGTGTCGTAGCCAAAAAGCGGGCGGTACCCTAAATGCGTAATTTCGTTATTCTTTCCATTTCTTTCAGTTTCGTAAAGTATATTTTATATTAACAGAACAGTAATTTAATTATTTTTAGTCTTACTCCGAATTAATTTTGGTCTAGTTTTGTAAGTTAGAAAGCAATTATTTATCGTAAACAAAAGAAAAGTATTTTTATCATTTTAAACTGCGCGCGCAAAGTAACCAATCAGACGTCATGCGCTACGCATGCGCAGTACCGCGTGGAGCCCCCGTTAGGAACACGGTTGATACGGCCCTAACTTTTGACCACATGTCGATTCTGAAATCTATTCACGGCCAATTGTTTCTAAGATTACAGAGCTTTATTTATTCAAATAAGCCAAAAGTACACAACTACACACAACTACACATCAGTTTGATCATTTTCGATATGACGTTACCCATATCAGATATACTTTCTTTTTCTGATACAATAAAAATTTTACAGAGATTTGCTAGGTCAGTATCAGCTGACACGCTCGGTGAGTTATACATATCAGTTCAATTTTTGCATCCTTTGATAAACACTAACGACTCAGAAAACATCTAATGAAGTAATTTTACTCAAGAACAATACCCCATCAAGAGACAATGAACACGTATTTGAAATTGGTTTTCAATTGTGAGTTTTTTGAAACGCTAAATAATACTGTCACTAAAGATTTTATCAGTTAGAGCCTCGTTCAGTGACATTCTTTCTCAAGACACCAGAGGTGTAACCTTTAATTGAGATCTTCAGGACTTTAATTTGCACATTCATGTCTTATGATATTTTTAACTTTATCAAGTTTTCAGATAAAGACATCATAATAACTAACTGTACACGGAAAGATATTACTTAATTGTTTGTAATCTCAGTTGTGGGTTTGAAACAATTAATTTTACCTACGTGGAAAATGAATGCAGCTTTTATCTAAATTGTAGTAACTGTGTGCAACTTTGATTTATCAAGTTTGTAGATAATCTGGTTTCCAATCTGCAGAGTATACGAAGAATAAAAGGGAGTTGCATTGGCCGCTTAAACTCTTAACAGCTGAACGGTTAGGTCTATGAAGGCGTGGCGGCTAATATCCATCAAGAAAATTAATGGCAACGGCACATGAACGCTTAGTCAATCTTCAAACAACGTGTCCTGATTTTTTTAACGATTCTATGACGTTTTAAGATCTAGTCAAGGAAACTTAAGATTCTTTCAGTATTTCGAAAATTTTCCTTTTTTGAGTTATAGAAGATAAGTTGTCGGTGACCTGAAAAAAACAGTGACAGGAATGTAACACAGTAGCAATGTATCTGAACATATTATGGTACCGATCGACGTTGTAACTCCTGATCCTGAACATTATCCATCAAATATTTTTAAATCTCCTAAAATTCTATAGAATATAATTTCCCCTTCTTTGAGATCAACAAGGATTTCGGTTTCAACTGTTCAGACTCTATTCAAGTTTATGAATATGATAATGTTTGACGCAGTTGAGAGACATCTTCGTTTCGACTTTGTTTTTTCCACTTTGCATATGATTGTTTATTATAAACAGATATATCGAGAATTTAAAATAACGATCTTCTTTCACGCATAAAAAAACGTCCTTGTATAATACTTCTTCGTCTATAAGCAAAATTTTGAACGCATATCTGCAAATATTTTCTTTTCTGATTCAAGCACACGTTCATCCTTGCATCCTTATGTAAGACGCGATGTGCATTAAATTCGAAGACCTTGTTTTTGCCGGCTGTATTGCGTCATTAATACAGTCACACTGTTGTTAAAGTTACTATATATTATGATTTTACTCCCTTCCTTTGCATTTCCCTCTCCGGTTAATAGAGAAGTTTAAAAATTATTTAAAACATTTTCTATGCTTAACTTTTCTTTCGTTTCAAGATGTATTCTCTATAGCGCTTTCTAATTTGCTTGATGCAGATATTTAGATCAGAATCGTTTTCCTGTTTAACGTGATCTGTTTATCGTACCATCAACATTCTTTTCATCATCAAAGGAGTCGTATGGCGAGTGGATTATAGATTTCCATGTTTGGCACGTGCCTACGCATATGCTGCCGCTGCTTCTGTAACTGCAGCGCATGTAGTACTTTTCATCTTAGGCCTTGTGCGGGTCCAAGTCTCTCTCATTATCTCGGTCACCGCGCGTGCCAACGCGTATTATATTATTTACCAAAAGGATATCGGGGTATCTTTTTTTTTCTCATGGAATTTCACCTTCAGAGTTGGAGCAGCTTTGAATTATTCCCAAGATTTTTCCAATTCTTATATAACATCAAGAAAAAATCAGACGAATTGAAATTATCTCAGTCCAGTTGCAAATACTTCAAAACAGTCAAAACTGCTTTTCTTTATTGAATATGCATTTGAAGGAGAGTTAATTAGCCATACAGAGTAAATCCCCGAGCAATTAGTATCTATTATATGTCCCTAATTTGCAAAATAAATTACCGGTTGCATTAAATTTGCAGTTGATTAACCTAATCGTGTTTACTATTAGCTTGCATAAATTCAATTTTATTGCACCAGAGTCTATTTTTATTCTGTTATCTAATATTACTATTATTATGGATTTTCCTGCTTACAGACTCTAATTCAGTTAATTCGATTTTTATTTAAAATTGTTATGTTTACAGAGTGCTTTTAAAGCTGCTCAAAATTTAAGAATCATGATTATAATGAAAGATACACGGAGAGAAACTACGTGTTCTCTGTTCATGGAAAAAATCAAGTATTAAATATTTGAACGAATTCGGGTGCTAAATATTCGACAAGCGCGTGTAATCAAAACAAGGCCTCATATGCTGAATTCACGAAACTCACGTATTCAGCACGTGAAGCTCCGAGTGTTCGAAGCATGAATTTTCCCAAGTGCTTAGAATTGATGATTTCTCTCCGTGTAGGAATTCAAGATACTTTAAAGCGGATACAATTGTAGTCATCACCCACGCTTGAATTCAGAACGAGTGTAATTTACGTAGGTAGTTTGTACATTGTCCTTCGATACGGTCATGTCTAAAAAAGTGCATTCTCCTTCTGAAGAAATATGAAGGAAAACAACTGTTTATAAGTTCAGAATATTTTTCCCATTAACATAGACATTTTTGAAATATCTTTATATGAAAATAATAGCAGACAGATTGTTAGGATGTTAATTTTTTCAATCAAGTTTTTATAGTTGCTGCGTGTCGCATTAATATAAATAAAATTTGCGAAAGAGAGAGATAGAGTCAGAGATAGAGACAGAGAGGGGGTGGGGGGTCAGGTAGAAATTCATGACTGGGCCAGTACTGCCCCAATGCCAATGGTGAACTAGCGGAGTACAGAAATATTTCTACCTGGGGAGAAAGAGAGGAAAAAGCATGTAGAACTATATAAAACAGTATTTTTTTCAGATCTTACAACAGGACCCTATATACGAACAATAATTCAATTGTCCCAATTCTATGATCGACAACGAGGCCGCCTGACATTTGCATATTTACTCTTCTTGATTGTATTTTTAAATGAATCCTAAGAACAAGCGAATCTCAATATCAAAGAAATAGACACTTTACATTTCCTCAGAATAATTTGTTTTTCGCAATATTTGAAATTTAAATGATGATCCTAAATGTGAATAAAATGTTAATTAAAGAAACTTGGATAAAATTTCGAAATTCCATGACTTAATTTTTAACCTGTTAAGGATGAAATTTTGAATGAAGAAGAAACAACAAACATGATCTAACACACCGAAAGTCATATTACTAAAGTATTGTGAAGTAATCACGATATAATGTAAACAAACGTGAATTGCATAACTCGCCTGGCCAAAAATTTAAGTCCCACGCGTTTCCTGTATCAGGGAGCAACAGATATCAGGTTTTAACATATGTCGCTTGCTATATGTGGGACGAGAGATAGGTATATAATGACTCCGATATTTCACTCCGTTAATCACTCGCTCGTTATGAGCAGGCTAATCAGAGGAAATTTCCTTGAAATTGATAGGATAAATTTATTCCTCAAGTAGCAAAGTAAAATCAGCCTGGGCTGAAGTAATGTGGTTAATTCTAATTGGATGTATTCTGGAAGCGCGAAGGATATAATTATTTTAGGTTTGAAAGAATACAGTTCAGGTTTTAAAATATAAGGAGTTTGAAATAAATTTTATTTTAATTAAAAGAAACTTTTAAAATTCCACAAAACTTTTTAAATATCATATAAATAAATGTAATCCATTAAAATTCATAGAAACCTCTTAAAATCTCTTTTCTGATATATGCGTTGCCACCCTATGTTGTTTTATATCATGATAATGGAATAAAAGTGAGTAAAAAGAACCTAAACGTGGGGAATCATCGAAACTTTGATAAGGACTATACACGCAAAGCACGTCATTTTACTTCCTGCTGTTCCGATAATATAATCAGGTTATATCTCAAAGCGAACATTATAGGTTTTATAGGTGTATACGGACGATTTACATCGAGAATAATGCAAGCCAATTAACGGTTCAATAAAATTATAACGGCTAGAGGAGGCTAAGTGGATAAATTAAAAAGTTGATTAATTGAAATGTGAATTCACGCTTCAGTTGATCTTTTCATTACTAAGAGAAAAAATGCGGGAATGAGATCTCGAGAAATCGCCCGCATTATCCAAAACCATTCCATTTTCATTTATTTTTTCCATACATATATAGAAGAAAATTACATGCTTTATTCCATAGCAGTATTATCCATTATTTTCTAATTATATCTTCTATTGTCAATCAAAAGTAGCCCCAATAAAGAAAATTAAATTAAAATAAAATCGTGTGTGTGATGTCTATGTGTTAGCAATAATATAGGTTCAAATTAATAGGCGACATACTTAATTTCTGCTATCATGGCTCATATATTTAATTTATCATCAGATTGTATGCAATTTGAAGCCAGCATATGCATAATGTGCCATTACGATATAACAGAGCATTTTGTAACTGTACCAGGGAGCGAGTTATTCGCGGTGGAAACTGCGTTTGCACGAAACCCCCCTCTGTATTCTCATAATAGAATGTTAAATCGATATTACTATGGAAGCGATCGATATAATCTGAAATACTGTCAATGCCTTTCATCATATGATGAGAAGATTTGAGAAAAATTCACTGAACTGCGTCTACATTTATACACATGCAAATAACAACGGTAGTTTAAATAAGCGGATGCACAATGAAAAGGTTAACTAACTAGCTACCTCGCATATCCGGTGTCTCCGTGAAAGCAGTTTCTGCAATTGGAGTGCACAATAAAATTATGTGAAGTCTCACACGATGTGATTTACGTTTATATATGAATCCGACGAGCGATCGTACGATGCCGATATTGCTGCAACCAATTTCGCTTCTTCAACCTCATCTTTATTTGTTTTTCTCTTTTTAATTATTTTTTTCTATTTTGGCTGAATGACGTTTCAACCCAGCGAGGCGTAATCCTGGATACTAAATGTGAAAGTAGATCCTCAATTCGTAATAATCACCAATTTACCGTAACCGTTTGCAGACCTGGAGGATACGTTTCCTTAAATTAACCGTTATCGCGAGATTTAATTGGTCGTTCATTCGCGCGCAACCAACTGCAGATATAATCGGACGATAGGAGGCGAAAGTGTTTCGTAGATTTTGTGAAGAGAGAGATTTTTTTCTGCTCATTATAGATTTTTTACATTCTCATCAGAGAATGTATTAGATTTGTGTATATTTGACCCCCCCCCGCCCCATTTTTGTAAAATGTCCACGTTTTGTGACCACCTGAACCCGACATACATTTTTTTACGAATCAGTCTATGTGTGTGTATAGATTTTTAGATTGTGAGCACGATAACTTTCGAAAGAAATGACCGATTGGATTGACCTTTGGTATATTCTTTTAGTGTCCTAAAATGAAGGTCAAATTCCTTAGCCAGCCATTTTAGATAAAAATTCAAAAAGTTAAGCACTTAAAATTGTTGAGACTATAAGAGGTGAATGAAACGAGAATTTTACAAGAATTTTGCAGGTTGCGTGCACAAGAGCTCTTTAGAGATGTGGTCGATTAATCAGATTAAAACAACTTCAAGTTGAAGCTCATTCATATGCAACCCTAAGTGTCTGTTGCACAGTAGTCGGAAAAAAATAATCATTTGACAAAATTTTTACTTGAAACGAGAATATCATGTTTGCAATTAAAGAAAACATAAATTAATTATGAACTATTCCACTTAATCCATCGATACAACATTCTAGTCTGTATTTTTTATTATAGCTCGGATTTCTTTTGGGTCCATTTTTTTTTGTTATCAATTCTCGATTGCGTGTCATTATAACAATTTACATTGAAGTTTAAAATTCTATATTTATTTTCGGCTGAAAAAATCATTTTTATGAATAATGTAAAACTTATCCTTAAGAAACGCAACATAGAGTGTGTGTCATGAAAAATTTAAATAACGACTAATAGATAACATACTTTCAACATAAAATATTCATTATCCAAATTGTATTCATTAGAAGATAATTGTTTTAGTTGTAGAAATATAAATGTTTCTGATTTTGGATCACTTTTCATTAATTTCAAAGGTAAGATATCAATTTCATGCACATAAAATGCAAAAATGTACATATGGAAAGACTCGAAGTCAGATATGAATGGATTACCTTAAGATATTTGATACAACCCGGCGAGTATCGAGACATTATGCAAAGTACATTATTAATCGCTTTAACTTAGACTAAGCAGCTTTGCATGCCAACATAATTTGCAGTCTGAATTATATAGTCAGAACTTTTTGTCAGTTTAATAAGCTATGTTTTTAGTATTTAATTTAAATTACAACAACACGACGAGTTACTTTTCATTTATCATAGAATTAATAAAGTTATAATAGATATTATACAAACATTAAACCATGAAAAATAGTTTTATGACCACAAAATAGTTGAAAATGTCTGCGGTTCTTATAAAAATAGACGATTCCATCATCTGAACAAAAATATGGGCAAAAAAAAAGGTTAACTGTCTTGTGTTTTCGAAGTCAGTTTGCGGCGTCGATGCGGACAAGGATACACAGGAATTTTTTGTCCTCCCTTTTTAGTACTGTATCTAGTTGCCAACATAGAAATTGCTAAACACATGCGATGCAATCGGCAAGAAAGCGTTCGCAGTGGTAGTGACAGTAGGTTAAGTAATAAGATAGCAATATTTCAAGTTTGTATACCACCATTGGAAAAGGAGGACGATAACGAAGCAATAACTTGCAGAAACTATTGAGAGCTAGGTTGCAGGCAAACTAACAAAAGGATATTCAATAATAATCAATTAATTGAAATGATATCAAATTAGAGAATTTAGAGTCTAATTTCTATTTTCAAACAATAATTAGAATTAGGTCGCATAGAAAATGTATTTCTCGGAAATAACTCGTGTACAATTGATTTTATGACTTCATTAACTCTGGCAATGTATTTCCATAATCTATTCTCTACAATCCACAATCATTCAGGACCATTCATGCTGACACATGAGAAGTCGATTATCGAAGGTGATTACTGTGGAAAAGGCAGAGAACAGAGTCTGATAATCTCTGTCGACAAAAACGTTTTACGTTTCCATCCAGCCAGCAATTTACTAACAGAAAATATAGTCGAGGCCAAATTAAAAGTAGATTTGCCGTAGATTATACATTCGAGCAACGTATCATATCTCATGTCTAATTTCGCTTTATAATTATTAACGAATAGAATCATTGTGATCAATAAAATCATATGTACTCTTTTATTGCGGGTTTTAAGGGTGTGAGAGGAGAAATTAAGAAAATTTCAAGGAAGTTCCCTCAGAAATAGATTATAAAAGTTAGCTTGCGGTTTCTAACCATTGCTAGTTTTTATATTTTATGTTGTTCATAAATAAATATATATAATATATATATATATAGTTTTTTTAGAGTATAGTTTTAAATTATTCATAGTTTTGTACTAAAGATTTAATGGTCTACTATAAATTTAATGGTATCTATAATACTAAAGATTTAATGATATCTATACAAAGTGGAACGATCCACTTTCTTGTAACTTTGATTTCCTCATAAGTATTTAAAAATATTTTTCACATAAAACTCAAAGCCATAAATCAGACCCCAAGGTGTGAGGAATAATATATATTTAACCCTTTATGTATTTGTAAAAATTAGATCATATATAATGTCACCACTAAAAAAGATCGAGAGAAAAGAAATCTCTACACAGAATCTAGCCTATCTGTGTAATTATTTGTCCTCGAGCCAAGGTCATCGCATTGACACAATGTTTATCATCTATGTTAAAAATGCCATGTTTACGTACATCATAAGCTGGTATATTCTCCTTGTCGCGTATGACCGGAGAGCTATTCCTTGGTGCAATTAGAGCCATTTTTTCCAGCAGCTTCTTATCCTTTCTGCATTAATTATCCACCCACTCTTATCCTCAGGTATCCTTGGCGTCCCGCATCTCTCAAAACTCTTAGACGATGAAATATTTATCAACTTGACTCAATTCTCATTGAGAGTGAGCATTACATCTCCTAATTGATTATTATAGTGGGCGTCAAGGTAAAAAAAAATGTCCCTCGGAGATATTCGGCGTTTTTCTCCTTTTCTAAGACACCTTGAGATAATTACGTCACACACATCGCAAATATTCTTTTCACGAAAGAACTTTACTGCAAATCTTAAATAAGCACTAAGCGTAGTAACACTGAGAATTACGCAAATCTCGCGATGAAGTCAGATCACGTCACTATGTTAAATAGCAAAGGTACATCAATATTTAATCAGATAAGATTCGTTCGATTTTCTCGTTTTCGAAGTTCGTTATTTTCAAGTTAAGGTCGTTCGAACTCGTGGGAAAATTCCTTCCACGAGTTTATTTTCGAATATTATTTAATGTTTTAGGAGTTTTTGAGACTCTGAATCAAATTGAAGAAATATATGCTTTTCCTTTCTAGAACTTATGTCACTTCCGAATGGCTGCTCCGAATCTTAATACCACTTCCGGTGGAAGGTCGAGGATCGGACAGCTTCTGGATGCTCTGGAAGATCGGTGAATCTTTTCTGGAATGGTTTAAACTAGACAGAGATTTGCATATCCGGAATTATCGGAAGTTACAGGATCTGGAAAGAAACATATCTTCAAGTTTGAAAACATCTTCCGCTTTTAGTCCTTCAATATTTTTTCCCTTTTTAATATCTTTTCCTCCTTCTGTTATCCGAAACAAGTTTTCCAGTCTCAAATTTATCCTCTAGCTCAACCTCGAACTCAACTAAGAGAAATTTTTCCTTGTTCTTCTGATCTAATTTTCGAAAACCACTGAAAATCTTCTGAAGAAATTCCGAGAAATCGAAAACAGAATTCCACTAATTGAAGAGAAAAAAAAACAAGTGAAAAGGGAAGTATTCATTAGAGAATGGAATCACTTCACTTGGTATCTGCGGAAGTATTAGTTCAGCAATTAAAGTTTGATGAATGAAGGTTGAGGTTTTACGAGGCGGAAACGGAAATAAACAAACCTCGATTCATTGATCAAATTCTGAAGGAATGTAACCAATTTAATCGAAGGATTAAAGTCAATTATGGGGTTTAAAGGCTGCTCTTTAAATAACATTAATTAAGTCCAGAGCATATGTAAATAAAAAATAAACTTGGAAAGAGAAAAAGGTAAAGTAACGCGAACCGGGAAAGGTAAAGAACGAGAAGAGCAACGGCTGACGGCCGACTCTGTACTGAGGTGCGCGATTCCGACCTCGTTGGTCCCCACTCTGTGAATATTACATACCTGCGAGGTGCCACTTCCACGAGGTCGTGGATTCAATATGATTTTCATAAATATATAACAAGCCCCAAAAGAAACAGTCTAATCGCTCTCGTTAAGCGAGAAATAATTATATTTTAAGTTGAGAAAAGAGACTAAATTAAGGGTGATACTGTTAAGTGTATAGGTATAATTAACCGAGAAAAACTATAAAAATACAAGTTGATTTTATAGTTAGTATGATTTTATAATTAGTATGAATGTGCACCCGACCCACTATTAATATACGAATTAAATCAAAAAAGAATTTTAGATTCCCCTAAAGACTCGAAAATATGATGCATACATAATATAATTTTATAGTATATGTATAAAAATTTATGTCAGTAATTTAAGCAAAGTAACTATCATGAATAAAATTATTATCTTAAATTTTCGTTTCATTTAATTTTGTTAATCGTGCAAAGAAAATAAAAAAACGTGACACTTATAAAAGTTTTGTCTGTCTCCTTCATTTTTTACTCTGAACCATTTGTCAAAATTTCGATCTATTTTCTCGAAAACTGTTCTGCATTGAGTTTATGAAAAAATGGGAGTGCGTTTTGTGATTAAAACATTGCGCAGCAGATCGAAAGAAACCTGCAAGGTGTCTAAAATACGTGGGAAGAGGTTGTCCTGAATCACAGGTCGCACATGAAATTTCTGCCCACTCGAATTACGTCGTTTTCATTTAAATTTTATTCTAATCGAAACATCGAAAGTCTACATGGTTTCAATGGCGTCAATCATGTGCGAACATCATATCATACCGCCTTCTGAATTTGAATGAAGAAAACCTTACGAATAGAGAAGTTGATTTCGAGTAAATCACACAAAACAGATAATAATGATTGTAAAGGAGGCAATTAATATTTATAGATTATTAATATTTATGTAATATTTTAGTCGTTCTAGTCTTAATGGAATATTCTATCTAAAAAAAAGTGATGTTACCATATATCGAGAAAATATCAAACATATCGTTGTCGAAGACCTGATTGGCTTTTTGAAAATTGCACGAATTGTGTGAATGTGCCGAAATTGAAAACTTTCTTCAGATTATTTTCGTATCACATGCTCTTAAATAAGATAATATGCCATAAATTATGTTTTGAACTCTGATGAAATAAAGGGTTGAAAATTGACTCTGAATGTGATAAAACGAAGAGTATCTTACAGTCCATTCAAAATAAATTCTTTTTTTTTGAAGATGATACAGATAAAATTACAATAAAAAAGGAACTAGGTAGTAGTCGAGGGAACGGAAAGCGAACACGCTTTGGAACAAGAGTAAAGAATGTTGATCGAGTAATGCTTGAGATGATATATACATATTCTATATTTGTATAGTGTATATATGCATGTCAAAACAGATCGTATGGTTGAATAGCAGACACCCACAAAATGGGGCGGGTGAAGAATACTAATATTCTAATCTAAGGTGTGTCCATTTTGTAATTATAAGGGACGTTCACTGCGAAGCAATATAGCTTAAAAGCTTTTCTCTCTCTTCCGGGCAAAAACTTTCAGGAAATATATAAGGAACATAAAGCAGGATGAATGTTTGCGAGACAAAGTGCCATTTAGAATAGAATTTGCCCCTCGCTCCAAATCAAAATTACGATCCTATAATTAAAAAGGTGTTTATTGTATAATATGTAAAATGTAAGAGAAAAAATATTTATAGACTTGAATCAAAACAAATAAAAGTTCATAGGAAAAAGAGTAATGCGCTTAATTATAAGCGCGGGCATCTGCGCTCAGCCCCTGGTACGACGTGAAACAATCAATATATCGTACCGTTACTTCCTACTTGAAATAGGAAATCGTACAGCTATGTGCTATATTGTGTGAATGTTAAAAACACAAACAATGTCGTATTTCGACGAGGCGAGTGGCATTCGCGGTTATTTCTCAACCGAAATTCGAGCCCGAATTGTGAAGCAATTATATTTGTCGAATTATCAACCAGCAGTTCTTGTATACAAACATTTATCAGAAATGTATATTGTCACAAGAAGTGCAGTGCGTGTGTAATACTTTAGTGGTATTTTTGTATACATATGTATGATAAGACTTAAAAATTTTTTTTTTTTAATTTGTCGATTTAGATTTTCGTTAAGTCTTTCGTGTCTTTGTGGTTTAGGATAATGCAAGCTACCATAGTTTTGACCATTCTATATTCGATTTTAATATTCTTAGATAGTCAAGTTGACCCTCTTGATAATGAAATAAAGTTATTATAAGCGTATAATAAAATTTCTTTATGTAAATGCAAATTACTTCCATTATAAACAGTTAATTCCCAATTTAAAACGTTTGTACTTTATGCATTCTTTTATGTCTATATGTAGGTATATTCAAGTATAATTATCTACTATATGTTATTAGGTATAAATTATAATTGATATAATTTGCGTAAATGCACATAAACATAAATTGTAATTTTGTATAAAGAGAATGTTAGAGTAATAGGTTATTACTTAAAAAAAAAAAAATAAATAAATAAAAAAGAATAAAAACAGGAGGTAAGTTTTTAAACCCCTGTGGAGATGCAATTTTGACGAATCACTTGAATCGTCTATTCAAATGCGATTAAATTGACTGACCGTGACTAGTGGAGCAATAAAACGTTCATTAATTAATGATAGAGTTGTAGAGGGCGCCTACTGTCAGTCTCTTTAAAGTTTACTACCATCGGTAAAGAAGATTATTAGTTTCCCACTGACCACCTGTCACCCTATATATACCGCACAGTGCATACTCAAAACAATTTTAAATCAAAACTTTTATTTTTATAATTCAAAGTAAAAAAAAAATTCTTTATATTAAAGAAAACTTTCTTTCTTTTAAAATAATTTTGTTTGATTTAAACAAAGTTTATTTGATTCAAACAAAATTGTAATGAATTATTTTAATTTAAAGAAACTGTTTGTCTAATTCAAAAAGAATTTGTTTGAATTGAAGAAATGTTTCTTTGACCGTATATCAATATGTACTATAATTTTCTTGATTCAAAGAAACTGTTTTCTGGGTGTAATCAGATTTGCAACAAAAATGTACGCCAAATTTTGGAAACATTTCGTTACACCACTTCCTTTAAAGAGAAATTTCAAGAGGTTTCTAGGAATTTTAAGAGATTTTCATGATTTTCATGGAATTTTAAGAGATTAACATTTGATAACCATTAATTTCTTAATTGGTCAAGGTGGTAGATGTCAAGTCACTAAATACACCTATCTTGATTTAAATTATCCATTTAAGGACTATCCCTGAGTTAGATTTAAAAATTGCTCGCCAAAAAGGACTAGCCTTCATGACGTCAAATCCCATGGGTTCCGCTTCATTATACATGAACATATCCGGTGATTAATGGCAGTTAGCCATTGTCACATGTGTGATCGAATGACGCATTTTTCTTTGATCCGTATATAATAATATCAAGATGCACGATTTTGATAATACCACTTTCACTTTTGATACGTTCAATTTATGATGCAATATATGTAACACTGGCACAGTACTACCCCTATCGTGGAGCCAACCTTTAACCAGTACTGGGCCAGTACTGCACCGGTGTTGAACTCCGGCACGCTATCGACATTTCCACCTGAGATATATACAACTAGATTTTAATAAAACAAAAGATAAACCCAATTTTAAATTCTTCCAAGGATAATTCCAGAACTTAATGTATTCTTGCAAGAGTTATTTTAAAATAGGCAAAAACAGGTAACGAGAATTATCCAGTGCTCTCTTCTGTGCAAATTATATTTTATTTATTTATTTATGAGAAAGTTGGGGAAATATATATATGGCTAAAGTCACGTCTTCCATTTGCCCTTAACTCTCCAGTAAATAAAACTAAACCACACGTAAATGGTACATGTGAATTGTGGAGGGTCAAGGCCATGTGAGGAGGATTCAAACTAGGGTATCTAGTACCATGTACACTGAAATTGAAGTGGTTTTATTTACTTACCCTATCTTGAATCCTTACGTTCTCCTGCCCTCTTTTTAAACTAGGAGCCCGCAGGACTTTACTCGTTAAAGGTGGTTCCATCATAGTAGCTATAGCCTTCTCACGATCTCATCCTCAAGGACGAATTATCTGCTCCTACTTCATTACCTGCAACAGAATTTTGTATTTTCATTATAGTAAATTAGTCTTTAAAACAAAAGGTGATACATTTATTTTTGAACGATCTATAAAGTTTCAAGTTCTAGTTTTATTTGTTAATTAAATTCTTTCTGATCAAAATTAAAATTTTTTAAATATTTTTCAATATTCAATATTCTTCACATTAAGTGTATCAATCATTCAACGATGTCAATGTTGCATTATGACAGACAGACTGGAAATGATTTGGTAAAATTTAAAATAGTGTGCAAGTTATAGTCCTGCAGTCCTTACTCAGCATATGAAATTTAGACTTTTTTCAAGCATGATTACAGACTCGAGTGTAAGTTATAGGTACGAGAAATACCTCGCAATTCTTTTTATTTATGCTTTGGTATCGATATATGGTAAAATCCAGGAAATCGAATAAAAGTAAGAGCGACTTCTCTCGTGGGAGATTGAATCACAGATGAATCCTATAGATGGAACTTTCAGAAAGGGGTAACGGTATACGGGTCATAACGGAAGATAACAACGAGTAAGTACATCGTTACTAACAGAGACTTTCAGCTGCTGGCATCTTCTAGGAAATTTGCAAATATTCTTCAATTTAGATATAATTTATACATTTTTAAAAACGGATTCTATTGATTTTAAAAAGTCGCATTTACACTATCGGTCCGAATTATGGGTTCACCTGTTTTTCGATGATCGTTTAAGTTATTCTCTTAAATTTAATTACATCAAAGATTACATTTTTTCTTTTAAGTAAGTTAAAAGCTATCAAAATTTCATTTAAAATTGATCATTAAAGGAACAAACTCCATTCAAGTTTTGAGATATTTACGAGAAAAGATAACCAGTAACTTTAGTAGTCGATTGATTAATTAGACACCTTATTTATCACTTAATCACTTCCTCAATCAAGAATTTACTGTCTCCGGTTGCAGTCGTTGAACATTTTCATGCTTTTCAAGATAATAAATCAACGCGTTTTTCCGTGCTGCATGCACACCAAAAGAAAATATTCAAATATTCAAATACGCATATTAAAATTTATTAAAATAGAAACAAGAACTATAGACAGCACTAATATTCTGATTAAAAATGCTGGTTTTTATAGAAATGAGTGGTTAAATAGTGAAGTTGGATAAGCTTTGATGTCAGGCATAAATCTTTGTTTGACTATTAAATTAAACGATTTTCCGGGTGCAGGGTACGTGTACTAAGTGCAATGTGTCATGTTAGAGGTATAGCTTTTTTCGATCGGATTAGCGATATTTGTCCTCAGTGAAAAGCCAAGAACCTCCGTTGCTCGAATTTTGAGTACTTGGCTTACTGCCAAAACTGCCTAACCATGCTAACATCACATCTCACATCGTTTGGTGTATTAATGGGCGAACCCCATCAGCAGCCCGTAAGGACGCGTAACGATCCTTTGCTCGTGTACGAATTGCATTCGACGCGCGATTTTGCAGTCTGCTATAAATTATAATTATAAGTCGTTGACGTTCAGTACCAGAAGATGGCAAGATACGCTACTGAAACGTAATCGGTAGATTGGCCAATTCTATACTTAACGTGTTTACTGGGCCGACTGTAAGGTGTTCAGAAATTCAGTCACTTACAAAGAAATGAAATTATAATTTTTGATAAAAACAAGGTCTCTAAGATATTTGTAAATGAATTTCATTTGATTTCACGGCATATTTAATTTAAAAGATACATGTTGGAACCCTTAATTTCTTAATGATGGATTTCCTAGCTTGCTCATTCGTAACAGAACTGAATCGATTTTCAGTATCCAGGAGCGCAACTTGCAACACAAACGATCTTCGACTCAAAGTCTCTCTAATTTCGATCACCAAGGATTTGAAGGTAACGTTCCTCTTACCAAATGGTGCATTACCAAAGAGTCTATTGATCTATTCTATTCGAAGAAGGCAGGTCGTCGTTCTGAATTATTCTAAGGAGAGGCAGTTACTCGATTCACCAAGCCAAATAATAGCTGCTTATCAATTTAAATGGTCATCGGATATCGACGTGGTATATGTTTCGAATCCTCGCACATCTTTATATAATGTTATAACTCTACTACTAGAACGTTAATTTGTATTTTTAATGGAATTTCTCAACGATGCAGTTAGATAATAAAATCATTTTATAATATCAAAGCTACATATTTTATTTTCACTTTAGTGCAAGAAAATTATGTATTAGGGGTTGTTCAAGTATTACGTAAGCACTTTTGAGATCATTTTTAACCCCCCGCCCCCCCCCTGTAAGCAACAGTATTTCTTAACAATAAGAAATTATCTACCCTCCCCCCCACATCTAGTCAAAGAGCCGTTCAAACATTTCAAAAACTCTGGCTTTTATTAAGTTTCAACAATTTTCTTTCTCACCTTTTTGGTAATTGCCGTTTGCAGCGTTTTTTCTTTAATTACTAGATGTCTTGTCTTTAATTATTCATGTGTGAGATGTCGATTTTATAATGCACGAAACGAATTGAATGCTTTACGGTCGTTAAACGATTGAAGAATTAATCAGAGCGCAAATTGAAGGACGAGAGGATATTAATTCTAATTGTCGATAAAAATTGAGCCATTTATAAGAATCGATTAGGCTCCATATCGTAGAAAAGTAAACTTCGCTATCTCTTATTATTTATGGGCCATCTAGGCACTCACACAGCGTTGAAAAGAAAACAGTAGCTCAGGTTGTAAACAATTATAGATACGTGATTCCTAAGTTAGGATATTTTTATCACGATTTATTAAAAGATAACTTATTTATCAGTATAGGTACTCTCGACATATTTAAGGAGGTAATTATATCTTTATGCACTAACAACAGACCGTGATACTGTGCTGCTTTCTTCGGAAATTACTTATTGTTGCAAAATTCACATCAATTCGTTTAACTTTTTCAACTTAAAGAAACCAATATAAAATTGAAAATGAATGTAATAATAAAAAAGTCTCTGGGATTAAGAAATAAAATCACCGGCGAGGAAAATACATCTTTCTTACGCACTGATAATTTCACGTGATGTCAGCGGCGCATCTTTCATTACACGCAAGTCTGAATTAATTTCCAAGAAAAAAACACCTTTGGTTAATTAAACGGAAAGTAATTTTCATTGTCATAATTATTATAAAACTTCTCATCAATCTTGTGTTTTGATTTCAATATAATTATCTTCTGAATTAAAAATCTAGAAAATAAGCAAAGCGAATTTTAATTTTCAATAAGTGAAATTTGGAGGTGCTGTTTTGCCAGAAAATGATTATTGATTCTGAAGAGAAGAGCTCTCACGCCCGATTTGAGAGAAGTAAATATTATCGGAAGAGAGAAAAGCTCTGGTGTGTTTCAAAAAGCAGACACTGAAAGAAATTTAG
Organism: Synergus itoensis; assembly: GCA_904066005.1. Taxonomy (NCBI): domain Eukaryota; kingdom Metazoa; phylum Arthropoda; class Insecta; order Hymenoptera; family Cynipidae; genus Synergus; species Synergus itoensis. Next base: position 652,630 of record CAJFCP010000116.1, on the reverse strand, counting down.
TAACAAAATACGTTAAAACCGATATTACAATTTAGTATAATCTTTTACGTTTTAGGGAAATCGGGTATTTATATCAGAAAGTAATATAATAGTTTCTGAAATTTGCTAAAGTTTATACAAAAAATTATGAGTCATTCATATATCAATCTTTGCTATTAAATATACCAATTCTTGTTCGCAAGATATTAAGTTTTCACATTTTGATTTTAAAGTTTCGTAATTATGCTAATAATAATCTGTACATTTACACGATTTTTCCCCAAATCGTAATCGACTATATCAATTATGAATATTGAAATAGCAAGTATTGCTATTAAATTTCTTTCAGTGATAGGAAACGGATAAAAAGTTAAAGATAAAAGGCTGAATTGAATTCAGAATTAAATAACAAATATTCATAGGTTTACAGAGTTTGGGGCATTCAATTTTTTTTTTTTTTTTTGAAAATTGTTTACTTCGTATACTTGTTTAATTCTCAATAATAGTGTCTTTTCTATATTCTAAGAGAAGTAAAAATTGCTCAGATGAATGCACCGTGTCGAGACACTGTAGAAATTGAAATGGAATCCAGCAATAACAGACAGATATCTTGGCGAGTCTAACAAGATATCTAGAAATTGAAACTGTAGTTGGAAATGGAAGCACACTAAGGAAACAATCAAAAATACTCAGCTCTTACGTACTGATAATTCTTTGCAACGTCAATTGTATTTTCATATGACCTCAGTATTAGATGCTTTCACTTCAAACCGGAAGGTACTACTCTAATTATCGATGATGAAGAACGATATTTTTCCTGATTCGTCACGCATATCGCATCTACACGGATTCACTCTATGGAAATTTTCATCCATTAAAAAGTATCGCCCAGAAGGTTTTCAACAATACAAAGACGCTACTAATCTAAATGAAGTCATCAACTTATTAACAATTCATCTAAAAGGAAAAGTTCAAACCGGTAAAAGGAGATTTCCGGCATACCATTTTAGAATAAACTTTCATCGCTTAATTTCAATGATTGTTAAGAAAATATATGTGGAAACCATTAAAGAACATCGTTACGATGTACCACGACGATTTTTACATCCCGTGACAAACGAACCACACTTTCATTAAGGAACATATAATTTTTTTCTAAAAAGATGAAATGCTATAGTTAGACTGGATTTTAAGTTTATACATATTAAAAGTACAATAGTAAAGGGAGCGTGAGAATGATGATGACCTACCGAGAGCAATACAATGGATGTAGGTACACTATTCAGTCACTCGCTTTATCTATATACCATTTCTTTGCTAACAGTATAACCTTAGTACATACCTCTAGCCTTCTACCTTACTTCGGTCATTGCTGCTTACTTGCTTAAGATTCCTTCTAGCAAGTCAGAGTGAAAGAGAGGAATCTATTTTATTGTGAACGTTATTGGCAACCTTTTCCTCCATTAAGTCACAATCGGTTCTTTCCGCGGTCAAAGTATAGAGATATACAATATGTATATGTTTTCTGTCACAAGGCAAACAGTTAATAAGAATTCAGGCAAAAATGCGATGAGAAAGGAAAAATTTTTAATTTGTCAATTTTGAGTTCTATAATTATCTACATTTACCGAAAACTATTAAAAGTTGTCGATAAATTTAAATAAGAAAATAATAACAAAAAGTTAATTATTTGGTTTTAATAATACATCATCTTCTTTCAAGTGGGTTGGTTTTCACTCATCCTTTTCTTCTCTCCTAAATAATAATTGATTCGTTCAATTGGTTTGAGATAAAAACTGGTTCCTTCCAAAAAGGATGAATGCGCTTCTATATTATGTATTCAACTAAATATGATATACCCATACAAGAAAGAAGTGATACCTATACACCTCCATTTTTTACAACTCGAATGCTCTTTATTATTTTTGGTTCATTAATTGATTCGTCCTCTTTCTCGAGAATATGCTAGACACGTCCTTAACTCAAAATTACAAGATTATCGAATCGGCTACGGCAATTTATAAGATCGGGTATGAAGTCCAAATAGGAGTTTAAAAATCAACGGTCATTTTTACAACTTATGCGCCGTCAAATGCTTACGAACCTTGAATAGAAGAAGAGAGCATGACAAAAAAAAAAGGTTCAGCAAGATTAGCAGGACTGCATAAAAAAAGTAGGACAAATCCTGCTAAAAACAGGGCATCTGGCAACCCTATAATCCCTATATATCCTCCTCCCACCACATAACATATCAGCACATTAAAAATTCTGAGGTATAAATATACCGATGGCACAAAGATAGAAGTGAATTAAAATTTAAATTAAGAAATATTTTCCAAAAGAAAATGTTAAAAGTTGAAAATGGTCGTGTTGGCAACCCCTCGGATTTTTACTATCATGAAAGGGGCTTGGTTTCTCTTTCAAGAGAAAATTCGCATTAAGCTCCTTAGTCTGAAAATGAAGAAAGGAACAAAGTCGAGGAGGAATTTCGTGGGCAGCTGCACGTTATTATTATTATGTCTTTCTCTCACGCTTTGTCATACGTTATACATATATACCACATATGTGGATCTACGGCCACGTACAAGTTCGTCCTTATCCATTCGCATATAACAAGAGCGAATAATGTCAGCGGTATTTTATCGTACTACACGTTATATACGCGCTTTTCTTGTCGCGGTAGTTATTTACCAAGAAAAGGTTGTTTTAGTTTCATACTCCACATACCTTATGCGCTTTTAGTCTAATGTTATATTCAAATTTTAAGGTTTGAAAATTGGAGGTAAAAAGAAACCAGAAAAATAAATAGAGCACTGACAAACAAATCCGTTTTCATATGAAGTCGTATAGCAAAACTTTTCTGGAAAATGTTATTTTTTATTTTTATAAAGATTTACTTCCATTGATTACGGCTCTTTTGATCATAAATATACTCTTCATATCCTAAATTTAAAAAATATTTTTTAATTTAATTTAATTTAATTTAAAAATATTTTTAAACCATTTTTGAAAATATTGTTTTTAAGCGAGTTGAACACAAATGTTTGCAGCCTAAAGCCCTGAGCTAAGCGATAAGATACTGACGTTTCTAATCCGAGATCGATGAGTGTGGTGGTCAAGTAAAGGAATATGAGATTCGTTCAAGCTACATATATACATAATTGAGTTACAAGCCCATCGTCAGGTGTGTGATCGATGCTGGCATTGATATGTATGAACGCGTATTGTTTTATAGTAGTGCGTTTTCTTGGTTTTATATTATTTCTTTCTTTTTGCATGCAGTCGTCACCAGCCACTGCCATTGCCAAGGCTGGAGTGGACGACTGGCTGGTTCCCTGTTAGATTGGCTGCATGACTACTATATAGTGATTAGATGACGCTCGACTGGCTGCATTGTCAGGGAGACGAGACACTACGTGACCCGCGAGCCAACGAACTCTTGCGCTGTGCTGCGCTGGACCGACTGAAAATACACTCTCAGAAAAAGAGGAAAAATCTATTGGAAGATCGTAGTCCGACCATGGCAAACCATGGTATCTAGAAAACGACGACAGTGTTGCAATCTCGGAATCGAGAATCTGTGGCCAAGAAAAAAACTAATCCATGAGAGTGAAAACAAAAAGTAATTCCGATAAAAACAAAAACGAGTTCCTTTCCAGGAGCACATGACTTCTGCATGGTATCGGTCATGTCACTTATTTTCTTCAAATCTGGAATAAGAGAATTTTTTTAATTTCGAAATATAATATATATGTTAATTCCAAATTTTTAAATCAGGAAAAGATCCATAGATGATCAATCTAAATAATGTCTGACAATTTTGTGTTATTAACTTTTGAATTTCACTTTAATTAAACTAAAGGGATAATTAATTGAGTTTAATTAAAAAGACTTAAACTCGAGTATTGGGAAATAATCTGCACGAGGTAATTCTGCAAAGGTCAATTAAAATTGCGCTAATCGCAATATGGCGTGATGGGAATTTCTATTTTATTGGTACTCATGATTATGACTCTGACTCCGGAAGGAAAAGAATCGTTCATGTTGCAATATGATTCCGATTTTACCGAAAGACTATCGAAATACAAACTTTTATTTTTTCAATTGACTTTCACCTGACTCGAAATAAAAATGTTGCAGAGTCATAATATTATAATAGCTCTGCAATTTCACATAAAAATGTACCAAGTAGACATGTGTGCTGCAGTGAGCATTGTACCAAAGAGCAAAAGTCGTAATACTTGGCGTCGTAAAATGTGCTTCACTTTAAACGTCCGCGTGTAACGTTTAGAGAGCAAGTATGGAAGAAATATACAGGGCAGACCCCAGAAAAACTTGAGATGTAAGACAGGTAAAAGTACAAGTTTTAACATATAGATTCAAGATGAAAGCAGAAAATGTCTTTCATTTTCTTGAAAAAAGAGAAAATTTATGTGCAGAGAAAAGAAATACGTCAGAGTATATAATTAAAGAAGTCCAAAAACAAAAACGATTCTAACTTGAAATACATAATTCTAAGGCTTTTATGATCCAAAAAAATAACGCCACCTTTCGAGTCAACTATCCAGCACTCACAATCAGGTGTATCTTTTTATCTTCTTATTTAGATTTTTGAAAGCATGAAAACTGTTTCTGTGTGAATGGTAGAACGTCTTTTCAGTGAAATATCTCATGGGAAAGTGTTTGCCAAGAAGACTGAACGGACAGGGAAGACTTGGAAGTGTTGACGTTTCTTCCCTGCCTCAGCATCAGCAGTCTGGTTAAATTTACCTATTTAGATAACTAGTAGAATCCACCGTCCCGGAGTCAGGTGGATTGCCTCTTTAAAAGTATGTATCTCAACATTTTCCAATGCTCTCAAGTACAAACGGACACGGACGTACGTCTGCAGTGTACACTATTATTTTTTACAACAATCAATTATTTATTTTTTCAAATAAAAACTGTGAAAAAAAAATTTGAAAATGCTCTAATTTTTTGAATTTTTATCCAAATGGTTGGCTAACGAACTCGTCCTTTCTTTTTACATCACCGTTATAAAGTGGACCAAAGCGCAATCTAATCCAATAATTCTATCGAAAATTATCTCCTGTTCGCTGTTAACAGACGACAATTAAATGTAATAAATCTAGAGTTGAGTGTAATTAAAACGATGCTTTACTCACCGTAAGAATATTCCTGAAATACTGCGGCCTGCGCAATCTGAAATACACAGAAAATACTTTCATTAGATAAAAATCTAGAATTATGAAGCTAAATATAATAGTTAAATAAATAATTCCGAGGGTAATTTGTCAAGAAAACAAGATTAGGAAGCAGTCACTTTTTTAGACGACCCTGTGACAATTTATAGGATCCTTTGCCGCACTGCGAATGACTATGCAATAGAGCCAAAGAGACTCTTTTAGTAAAAATTCAGGGTCGCTACGGAGGCTAAGTAAATTTTAAGGTGTAGCGTCTTTTTTGAATAATTGTTAATCTTCGTTGAAAGGAAATACATACTATATAGAAGCGCGGTGTTTCTATAGCATTGCTATCGCCTTAAAGACTTTTAAATGAGCTACCTCAATGAAAAAAAATCCTTTTGCATCTCGGCGTTACCATGAAAAGTGTCTTTGAAAGAAACGAGTGTTTTCAATTTAAGATGTTCCTCACCCAAGTTCTTGTTGGAATTTTAAACCTGTTTTACCTTAAACTCTCCGCTTCTGATAATAAACTTACAAACAATAAATTGCTCTCTTCTTTACTTTGATTTAAGATGCACTTTAAAAAGTGTAAGAAAGATTTATTAAAAGGCTACAATGGATGTTAAATTGAAATCTAATCTAAAAAGTTACTGCTCTATAAAATTGTCTTTTGGAAAATGAAAAATATATTGGAAAGAGGGAAGTGGATCAAGTGCAAATACAATTTTTAACAGATTTCTACCTGGATGCTGCAAATCATTATTTGACACGCTTGGATGTTTGTCATTTTGGGTACAAGTGGCTGAATATGAATTGCAGAGAGAAAATCCGATTTAGAATTATAGCGGTGCTCTATAAATCAAACCAGCTCATAAATTATTGCGCAAAGCGTATACAGAGGTAATCTCAGCAGTGCAACAAAAATACACGAAATTACAATATCAGCTGATAATATATTAACTTCGGAAAGGTCTATCTTGCACGTACTTTTTTCTTTAATTGAAATGAAATATTTAAAAGCATCAGGAATTGCGAAGTAAATATTGAGGATATAGTGAAAAGCTTTTTTTACAGAGGAAGCTTTTAAGTACATTCATCATTGAAAAAAGCGGAGTCTTCAAAAAATTATTTGAGCTGTTATTTACAGCAGGATTTTATATTGTCGTCTCGATAATTTATTGTTAAAAATGATAGAGCTCGTATATGTCAAGGTGTTTGAAACAAGTTATGTTTACGCATGTAATGCACTCATCATCAAGATTTTTGTATACCATGATATAAGCTGGTATACAATATACATACATAGTATGGTCTACACACTGCTGAGGTGTTCTTACTTTGATCTTTTGTCGGCACAAGTGAGAGTTCACATTGCTTTCGAGTCATGCTCTCCACTTACAATAAATTACAACTATACTTTTTCATTTTTTATGAACAAAAAACACCGATATTAAAGTGTTTAAGTTTTTAAGTTTAAAGGTTGTTACAATTAATAATATGGTACAGAAAAATACATGATTTTTAATTTATAAAAAAACTGCTGGTTGAGACAGGGTGTCTAGTGATCAGGGAAATGGAAATTCCCGGCTTTCTTCCAGTCTTTTCCCGGTCAAATTTTTATTTGACCGGGCATTTATCAAAATGAAAAAAAATTTGTTTTTTCAATTTGATAAAGTAGAAATAGAATAAAAAAAAGAAGATAAAGTAGAAAAAAGTCGATTTTTCAATAAAATACAAAAAATTTCCGCGGGTTTTTCCCGGTTTCCCGTTCGACTAGACACCCTGTTGAGAGAATTTGAGAACGAATTTTCTGCGGATGACGCTACAAACTTGAGAGCATCATTCATCGCTCGAAAGAGAAGTATGAACTTGGATGCATTTCTGAATGACATTCGCATGGGAGGAAGATCAAATTTAAAAGCGCTTACTCGACAAGTAGATGAAGCGAGATTAAATGGTGTAAGACCGATTTAAGAGCCGTCAGCAGACTGCCATGCCAAGTGACACTTGACTTTGTCGATCGTTACATGCACCTGCGGATATAGTTATAGAGCTAAATATTTCGAACTAGACTATTTATTCTTGGATACTAAATTTAGGTAACCCCATGCAGGTCATAAAACAATTTATTGTACTGTTTTTGACATCAACTAAGATGCAAAATTTTGCTGGGTTAAAACTGAAACATCTGCCGCCTTCATTTCGGTGCGAAATCAGGAGAAAAGACCCAGTAGCATCAGGCCCGATCGTAAGCAATTAGCGTGCTTTTCAAAGAAAAACTTGGAATCTCCAGGTTCTGTGACTGACGACGACAAGAGACCTGACAATTTCTCTTCGAGATGAACCAGAATCGAGGTCTCGGATTGATGCCAGAAATATTACTTTCTTAATTGCAATGATAATTCCTGCAATTTTTTCTGAATTTGAAACAATTTTACTTTTAATCTGGAATTTGAATCTCTCTAGATAGAGTTATTATAACTTTCTCGCATCTAATTCTTTAGATTATTGCAGAATATATATAATGCTATTCGAGAGGAAAGTTTATTCGGAAAAATCTTATGAGAAAGTAATATGGACTGAAAATTTATAAGCACGATAGACTATTTTTCGACCATTGGATTTGAATGCGCCAATTTTCCTACTTGAAAACAGATAATAATATAGTGTGCTGAGTACTGCAAACACACGTGAACTACAATAGTCGACAAAGTACTTGCAAGAACTTGGATCGACTTTTATATTCTCCTTGCGATTTCTTGACGTGACGAGACCATTGATAATATTTACGACATGTAAACGAACAATGTGAGCATGTATGCTTGGCTACGTGATTGCGATCGGAGAAGGCAAAGTCTGTGAAAACTGAAAACTGCAACTTCTCTGCCAAGAAAAAAGTTTCTTTCAAAAATACGTATATATATGACTTGTCCGAAGAAGCTGAGCTTTTCCCAAAATATAAATAAAAACATCACTCGAATATAAATGTTTACTGACTAGTTTTTATATCCAGATACTTGCGAGTTTCGAGTAAGATTTCGAAAAAGTAGATTATTAATGTGAGAAAGCAGTAGTCTGATGAAATAAAAGGTGAAACAGTCGTCGCTGACGAGCTTGCAGGTATCGAACGAGCAATGTCCGTACAGACTGGGGCGAGCAACGCGTAGTCATGGCAACCACCATCCCCTTGACATTACCCCATCAAGTTTACACCGTATCAGTTATAGAGTTGATATGTTATATGTGTAAGGGAAACTATGAGTGTGGTTACACCGAGGGACTTTAAACGGCGTTACGTGGCTTATAGTCAGTGGCGTGGCTTAATTTACCAAGTCTTTCAAGAAATTTAAATTATTGGAGATGTCAAAATAACAAAAATAACCCGTTCAATGTTCATGAACTTGTCAAACACGTGATGAAAGTGTCACAGCGATTGATTCAGAGTTGTGTGCTACGTTTCATTTAACTTTGAGCCTTATCGATTCACACCAAACCGATTAAAACTTTTCCTATTAATCTTCTTGAGCTAGACCTTGACACGGGTCTAGAATTATTGTCTCGAATTGGATTCAAAATTTCTTTAATAAATCAAACAACCCAAATATTTTTATCTCCTCAACTAAATACAAATTAAAATATTTTTCCAACTCGAGTTTCCACCATGAAATAAAATACTATTAAGATGAGGAAACCGAGTAAAATATCTAAATGGGAATTCAAGGTTTAACACCATATAAAAAATGAGAAAATGAACTATAACAAAATCCTCAAGGTATTTCTGCAAGTTTTCATGTTTAGTTTTGCTTCAAGCCTTAACCACGTTGTATAATTGTTAGACTTTTTACTAAAACGCACCTGTGTCGCATAGAACGCGTAGATCAACGGCATATTCATGCACGCAGCAACACTCGCAGCAACACGTATTTGCTGTTGCACCTAACCTTACATAAAGGGGGAAAAGTTACTAATATATTAAAATATGGCCGGGAATAAGCTCATCCTCTAAATGCAGAATTAGACGATACTAAGATTTTACATCCATAAATTCAATTATTGGTCCTAAATTGCTTAAAAACTTTCAAAATTTTTAATTATACTTCCTAAATAAAAATTAATGGATTATTTTGTTTAGTGTGAACCTGAAATTCTTATCGGCTAGATGGTGCAATCAAGATAAAGTTTACTGACATGTTTGAAAACGTTTACAAAGGTGATAAGGATGCGGAAACAACATATTATGCACAACGAAACATATTATGCACATGAAAAGCCTCCAAGTACTTATTGTACAATCCGAAACTCTTCGTCGTGGACCTTGTCTATATTATCGATATCCCATTATCGTCAAGAAAAAAAGATAGTAAACGTGAGCTAACAACTAACAAGCATATAAAACGCAGAAAATTCTAAATCTGTACAAGCAGTAATTTTTGTAAATCGTATCATTGGAACAGAAGATTGATTATGTAAGTGCTACTATAACAATAAGTTTCTGTCACAGTAAAACCAGAATGGTAATTTTCAAATGAATAAAATTAATTCTTTTCACACCAAAACTAAAATTAACCTATATCTGAGGTTAACTCGATCAGTTTATCGCTTTTTTCACACCTTATTTGTTTACCGCGGGTCGTTTATACAGACCCAAGGCATATGCTAAAACGCTCGATTATCAATAATAAAAATTTGGTAAAATCCTGTACACTCTTGAACACTTCTCCTTTAAGGGTACATCATAATATAAAGATTGCAAAAAAAATTTAAATAAATATTTTATTTTTCTGAGACGTGCTCTATCGAACACGTAGGCTAAATTAGTGGGGTATTATAGAAGAACGGTATATGCATTGTTGTGTCGCCTTGAAACAATAAAAGGATCTTTCTTCAACCATCTGTAAGAGACAATGACGCCTTCGAGAGGCTCAGCACCACATGTCACTCGTGCCAATCATTATAGTATCCCGAGGAGTGTCTATTTTCGAGCGAAGCTATTCCTACATAAATACTTTCCGCGGCATTTCCGCGATGTTTTGTTCCTTTTATGAGACACTCAAATCCGAATCCGACCCCACCGGGTGTGATAAGTAGGAGTCAAAAATGAAGGCGTGATGACAGCGGAATACTCATGAAAACTACTGTTTGAAACGATCATGACTTTGCGTTTAATTAAGTCTATACTAACGAATCAACAATTTCTGTCCTTTTCCTAAATCCTATATATACATACTACTTTCGTCAGTTTCTTTTAGTACCTTAAATTTATAATTTCTATCGCGCTTCTGTCTATCTTGTACTAATTACAAAAAAAAACTGTATTATTTCATCAGTTCTTTTCTGCTCATTATTCTAATTTGGGTTAAAAAAAATAACTCTTTTGTGTACTCAAGTTCTATAATTTCCCGGAGAATAGAATAACGGAACTAGGAATCCTGCGTGTGAAAGCAAACGTGTGAAACTGAAGCGTTTCAATGTGAATAAATAGTACATAACTGTTCTTTAAACTGCCCTTTGCGATTTATTCGCACAATTCGACGCAAGGGCTCCTTGAAATTAGTAGTACAGCAACAATAACAGCTCTTGTAATTATCCGTATAGAGGCATTTTTTGTGGGCGGCATTGCCAGCAGTGTAATCATATTCTAGACTCTAGAGAAATATCGGCTTCCAGGCATTGATTCAACGAATCCAATACCTTACTCGTTCCCTGGGAGACATATACATATATATATTTTCTGAAACTGCTTTTCCCCGTTGTCCATACACTCTTAAGTAATTATACATATTACGTCCACTAATATACTGCTCACAGTGAGTCGATTACGTTTTAAGAGACTTATGAAAATAGCTATACGTATACTTAATTTCTTTTAAGCACTTTTCCCATAGGTTGCGCCTAATTAGAAGAGCAAGAAAAACGTATCTAGTTAATTACATAGGAAATTACCGATTGTGAAGAATACATTTAAGCAGCCATATAGATCACTAGAAAATTTTCCCATGCGGGAATGCATCTTAGATTAAATCTTTGTATCCTGGATGCATCTTGATCCTCTATTACGCAAATTGAATTTGCATAACTTTATAGTCGCACCAAATGAATCTCAACCGAAAGTACTCTCGATTTTTCAGCATAATGTTAATGTAAACCGAAATACGCGTCACGTCCATGCGGCTATCGTATTATCATTAATTATTAATTTATATATGAACGAATATTAATTTCCTGCTTGATAAGTGAGGGGAATGTAGATAACTTATACAATTTAAATGCACCACCAATAAAAGAAATTGAGGATGTAAAAATAAACTTTAATATAACAGAAAAGGTACTCATAAAGTCATAACTTTGGATATGACGACTAATAGACATTTCAATCTAGAAAGTATGAGATCATCATTATCGATTTTAGAATCATATAAAATCCATTAGTTCGAATTATTGGTGACATATAAGATTATATAAATATGGAGGTGTTAATTTTCACGTTGAAACAACGTCACCGGTTTCGATTTGTATGGCTTTCGTGAATGGTGGAGAAAGGCTTTAGTCGTACCCCCGGCGATAAAGTCATTCCAATCACCTGGTTTTATACATCGTGTAGATTGAGTTAAAATACATATATTTATAATGGCACCGCATCTCTCGTGATGGTCATTCAACCAAATTGCATTGCAACAATGCTCTGACGTTTCAATTAAATTTACGACTATATGAAGCTATTTTAATCAATGAAATTATTAATTTAACAAACAGGAATCAGAAATTCGTTTAAGAAGGTAATATTACTTTATTCTTTTTAATTTATCGTTAAGGGTAATCGCGGTACAATGGTTGGCCACCCTTCAATGATTGGCCAATTAATTCAAATATCTAATATATATATGGCATTTTTGCGGATATGGATATCAGAGCAAGTACGTGTTTTTTTTTTTAAGCATTCTTGACTGAAATAAAAGCAGGTGGTAGCTCTTCAGTTTCAAATTACGAGGCTTGTCAAGTGAAGTGTAGAGCGATACGCGATGTAATGTCGTTAAGGGGTTTCATGGTCCCCTTGTCTTGATCTGTTCAAGTGATCAGCTTTAACTCAACGACCAGTACAATATCATATCAGTGATTATAAACACATGTCGTGAACAACAAGCTTTGAGAAAGATTACGGAACGACGCATAGTTATCGTTGAAATTCAGTTCCGAAAAATATTGTCATAAATCATAAGTTACAAGAATCAGTTTCGTCAGGTTGTAATGCACTCATGAGATCATTATGCGTCAGCTTCAATTTGTTCAGTCAATTTTAGTGCAAATGTCTGGCAAAGTCGGACATGCTTCCTTGCACATTAATAAATAAACCGGTTGTCTCTTTTCTGCAAAATGTTTTGATACACGGGGCACCCGATCTTTGGCGTAGAATTCTCAAAGACCGGTTAGCCTATCGTTGAAAGCGGCGATTATGCGAGCAAAACCAGGTTTTATTCTTTCCATATTTTGCTCTTAAAATGAAATGGCAGTGGATGAAGAACTGGACTGACGCGATTTTTTTTTTTATATATATATATTTAAGACTTTTTTCGGAACATTAACTTTAGACTTATTTTGAGACGCTATAGGAACTTTGGCCTTCATTGGGAAGGAGCAAAAAATTTGATGCTCTTAGCTGATATTCAGAAATACCGTTTTAGAAAAAACGTATGTATATAAAGTTTTAAATTAAACTTTCGTATCTTACGCGATTCATACATTGTAAAGGTGTACTGTTTATCTTCTTTGTAAGAAATATTTTTGTTCTTTTACGCAACACAAGTTCAACGTGATCAAATATTTGTAATGCTGAACGTTTAATTTGTCAGAGATTTTAAATTAAAGTATTTCAATAAAGAATTATCATTTGAAAGATATTTAATTTTCTTTCAATTGCTGATAAGGCATCTTTAATCCAAAAATGTTTTCAACTGTAAACATCACACCGGGCTCAACATTTACATCCAGCACAATGTGTACAACATTGAAAACTCTAATACATAATATGCGTAATTTCTAACCTTTCACACATGCCTGTAAAATCCACCCCTCATTATAGAAATATAGACAACCAGAAACTGTCAAAACTCAATAAATAATACTTCGGATCATTCTGACAGCTGGAAGTTCGGAAATCTGTCGAAACGAATAAGATGAAGAAGGTAGTTTTCCCTCGAGGTGCTCAAACCATTCCCCCCCCCCCTCAACCGAAGCCCATGAAACCGGCTAGATTGCTAGTAGGAGCCTAACAGGTAGTAAAGAAATTTCTTTTTCTATTTGTCGAGATTCCTTATACTTAGACCTGAGCATTATTCAGATGCAACCCTCAGTTGGGAAAGACTATTTGAAAAAAAAGGGAGAGTTTTCCAAGAGCCCTTTTAGCGTCCGTGAAGCTATGAAACGCGTTGCGAACATAAACACTGTTATGAATTAATTACTCACAAAAGAAAGACAAGTTAACGAACTTTTCATAAAATTAGTACCGACAGAAACGTTTGAGGCGCTAATGCAACTGCGAGCGGTCGATACGAAGATCATAAATCAACCTTTTCATAATACTAGGCTGCTAGACTAAGCGAGTTTATCATTTCATTTGATGATAGAAAGGATTAATAATGAAACTCAAGAAATTCAAGTGGAAGGACGCTTGTTCCGCACGCAAAAGTGCACTTTGCAGGTTAAGTTTGTTTCAGTAGAGGTATTTACGGCCCAACGAACAGAAGAGAGGAATCAAGAATATAGAATCAAAGGGATTTACTTACGATTTTCAATGGCCAATCCACTCTGCTGAAACTTAGAAATGATAAAATATGAAATTGCACGGGAAAACACTTCACGAATGGGACGAAACGACTACACAACACAATTCACACACAAGTAACGAACAGGCAAAACTGAAGTGGACTGAAACATGATCCAACCACGATCCAACTATGCATGTTCATGGACTGAAACTCTGAATATGAAGACAGAAGACACGCATGCACACGTAACACGTATTCGCCACCACTTGTCACTGCTTGGAGGGTTGCACGGTTACGCGTAACTCGAGGTTTTTGACGTATTATACGTAAAAAATGTAATATACGTAAAAAACGTTATAAATGTAAAAAAAGATGGCGGACATAAGAAAAAACGGAAAGAACAAACATAACCTCACTTTTTGAATATTGCGCGCTAATAGCAACCAATCAGATGCTGTGGCGCCATTTTGAAAACGTATATTACATTTTGTAAAAAAACTCGGGATGTAATATACGTACGTAAATTACGTCAAAAACCTCATGTAATATACCTAAGGTATATTACGTGCGCAACCCTGCTGCTTGGCTTGTCTTGTCACATTGCGCTTTGTGTTGGCGGAAGAAGGTTGTACTGCGTGGTAGTTACCGACTTTATCGACAATAGATAATCAATTCAAATTTTTTTATAATTTAATTATACTCAATTATCTTTAAAACATTAAATTTTTTAAGTTTTTAAAATTTGTAATCTATTAATCTATTAATTATTCGATTTAGGAAATTTACAATTAAAAAAATTGGTATATATAATATATTTGAATGTTTTTTTACTGGCTGTCGATATTTCTGTATTTTTATAAAATTAATTATTTGTTTATTACAAGTAGAATTACCAATATTAACCAATATTAATCTCCCCAATATTAACCGCATTCCTCTCTCAATATTAACAATTTGATATTATAATCAGAATTTCAAAAAAACACTTGCAATACCATGCACTGCGCATGACATGGCACTCGGCATCTGATTGGTTGCTATTCGCGCGCAGTTTGAAATATGTAGATACAACTTTTAAATTTGGGAACTTAAAAATTGACCTCCGGGTCAAAATTAATAGTACCTTTAAATGACTCCCTAGGTTCTGTACAATTTTTGTCTGAACAATTTTTTCGTAGACGAAGTATTTTAAGAGATATTTCGTTTCACAGAATAAAATGGGTCACCCGGTTGCATATTGTAAATTGGCTTCATTTTAAAGTATGCCAAATCGTGACTAATTTTCTTGGATTCTGTAAAACTGAGAACCAGTGCAATCTTTCTGTTGGATCTCTGACACCTTTTCCTAAAGCAATTTTCCCAATAAAAATGTCCTTGGATTTCTGATAAGAATTCACTGAATCTTCACTGTCACTTGGATGATCATTGGCTCTAGTTTCTTCAGTCAAAACCTGCTGTCATAATAAAACGTTTAATTTTAGAAATTTTCACTTGATATCTCAATAAAGAAGAATGATCAATAAGGCCAGTTTTTGGGCCATCTATAAGAGCATTTTTTTTGCCCAACTAAATTTGCTCTTATGGTATAATTTTTTCGGGAATAATTAATTAAAATTAAGGTAATTATAATTAGACTACACACCTTGCTACAGAGCACAATTAAAAATTGTAAAGTATCGATCTCATTAAATGGCAAATCAAAAGTTAGAACTTCATTGAAAACTGGACGATTAGTGGCTCGTAAACATTTGGTTTTCCTTTTTTTTATCTTTCTTCCTGTCTTGCCATTAAGCATCAACACTTTCACGTATGGATCTACAACAAAATTGCAATAAATTGAGTTTACTCTCAAAATAAAATAAAACATTTAATGTTTAAATGATTAATTATTTAAAGTGCCCAATTAGAAAATATCATACTAAATTGACTGATATCTGAGACAGCTGGCACGAATTTTATGTCACGGAGTTCCATCACGTTGATCGTCAGTCGTTGTGCCGTTGGCAAAAGACTTACACCTAATAAAATTTTCCCGAATTCCTAAAAATAGGTGATTTTGAATAGAATGTTTATAGAAAATTTGATATATCCAGTGGCACAAGAGCATGGATACGATGTCGAATCGGTCAATTCATTCGAAAGTTAACGTGCTCATAAATTAAAAATCTAGAGACAGACACTTTCGTAAGAACATGTTTTACGAGTTCAGGGGATCATAAAAAGTGAACATTTTACAGAAAAAGGAAGGGAGGGGGATACATTTTACACAAATCTAATCAGGGGCGCATCCAGAAATCGTGTATCTTTCTTCAATGCTTGGAAAACAAAGGACAAAAGGGGGGTCGCGACTCCCTCTTTGTCCTTTGTTTTCCAAGCATTGAAGAAAGACACACGATTTCTGGGTGCGCGCCTGAATCTAATACATTCTCTAATAAAAATGTAAAAACGTGATTTTTCATATTCAAATTTCAAGTTTCATCGTGCCCATACTCTCGTTCCACTTAATGTATTTTAAGAAGGAAATTAGACAAAAAACATATTTTTTTAATTATTATTATTTTTTGTGACATTAAAATACCTGATTGGATGGCTTCATATGATAATTGAGCATGTGCGTTTCTGGACTAACGAACATTCTTTTTACTTCCTTCAATGGCACTGTCAACACACACAGTTGTGTGTGGTTGGCATAACGATCATGGTCCAATGCTGTGATATTCAAAATCCAGTCCTAAAATGAAAATTTAACAAATGTGTTAAAATAAAAATAAAATGAAAATAAAATGTTTTTAATAACACAAGG
This sequence comes from Synergus itoensis, assembly GCA_904066005.1. Taxonomy (NCBI): domain Eukaryota; kingdom Metazoa; phylum Arthropoda; class Insecta; order Hymenoptera; family Cynipidae; genus Synergus; species Synergus itoensis. Next base: position 635,900 of record CAJFCP010000116.1, on the reverse strand, counting down.
GACTCCTGATTCTGCGCCTGAAGTATGCAATCAATTTTACACCTTTGTATATTCCCAAAAAATAATCAAACCTTTTTTTATCAAATTTTTTCCGATACTGAATTTTTAAATTAGATTTTAAACCTTATAAAAATTGTATAATAATTATAGAATATTTCAGGAATGAATAAACTCACTTTTATGTCTTGCATCGTAACATTAGCAACAGCAAACGTTTCTCTGAAAATTGGACTTGCAGTGTGTCTAATGCCACTAGTTTTGAATGTGTACAAAAGTTGTTTCTTTTTACTGGGCCAATGTTGCTTTACTATATTCACTATAACGTAAGGTTCTAATGTACAATTGTATTGCTTTGGTGGAAGTCCCGATAACGCCTAAAACCAAATATTTTTATTTTCAAAATTTTTACTACTAAAATTAAGGGCATATGTTACTTACCATATAAGAGCAAATTTAGTTTTCCAAACTTTACGCTCAAAATAATAAATATTTTTTGCTAAAAGTAGGCCAGCACTTAACTCCATCTACACGAAATGAAGATAAATGTCTCAGTTTTAGTAATACTTTCATTACACTACTCCTTGGATTACTTTACACCTTTAGAGAATTGTAAAGTTTACTTTAAGTTTCTCAAGAGGTGTATAAAGTGAGAACCTGAGAAATCAGCTAATACTTTCCGTACTCTTCGAAAACGGAGGAAAATCGAACTTTCCGCAAACGTGTTGTGAAAAACATATTTATTATTGCGAGCGTAAAAAGTGGGCGAAAATAAGATTGCTCTTGTTTTAATTACCACATGCCCTTAACATTTTCATCGTATTCTGTGTTTATTAATTTATTATGAATTACTTCAATGCCAATGAGAAGTTTTCCAGTAACGATATTTTCACAAGGTGGTAAAAAGCGAAGACTCATCGTTAATTCTGTGGGGAATTCCTTTGTCTTCTTATTGTTCTTTTGCTTTTCCATAGGCATCAAGTTCTGTTAAAAATTGAGAAAGAAAATTTGCTTTATAAACAAAATTTATAATGAATTAATAAAGAATTACATATTTAAAAATTTTAAAACCCTTTTGAAATTGATATGACGTAATATATATAATAACATACTAATAAATATCGTTATTTAATGTAAAGAATTCATTTAAATATAGATTCAATTAATTACCAACGTCGATGAAGTTTCAAAACATTCGAATTGGCAATTACTGGAATTAAATGAAGCCCTCGTTGTTTCTGGAGTTTCAGAAGTTGTTCCTGCAAACATTATTCATTACATATTTTTCACGCATTTTCGGTTACATATATGTACATAAATCTGTTAGTTGTTACCATTATTACTTTCCTCGTAGAGACTACCTAATCTCCAAGATCTGTAGCTCACGTCATTCAATTTTAAATCCTCATTTGGTCGTTTAAAGTTCAAAGGAGGGAGTTTATTTTTTCTCTCTGTAAAAATGACAAACAAGCATAATAAGAAACTAAGCTCAAGCATTGTCTTCTCACAGTACAATTTTTATGCTATTTTTAAAAGAGCCTTCCATTTATCCTTTACACGCAGAAAAACTGGGAGTTTTAATTCTGTTATACATCTCAAATATGAGAAGGTATTGTTGTTTATTGTCGGAAGGTTTAATTTCAATTTCTAGAAACTCTTTCAAATATTTTAACATAAGACGTACACATGTGTTTTTTTACTTCAGAAACGAGCTTATCATTGGAAATATTAAATCCTTGTAGCTGCTTATAGGAAGCAGGATATTGGCATAAAAGATGCGGACATACTTGCAGTTTACAATTACTTGCGTAATTCAACAATTCAACGAAGGAAACGCCAGAAAAAAAACATCAGGTGTATCTCGTGCGAACAATAGCGCATCTTTTCAAACATGATAAACACATTCCCTGGTTAAGCGTAAATGCTTCGTGTGAAACGGGTCATACGTTATTTTTTGAACAAAGCATTTTCCGTAATAAGTACGTGTGACATTAAATTAATGTGTGCCTTGCGGACATTTGTATATAATAACTTTTTTACAAAACTAGACATTTACGGAAAGGAGAACTTCATTCGTACTATTATATATATATGATACAGCAAGCATAGAAGACATAAATGGTTATTTTTATCCATATAATATTATGGAGAAAAAGTTATGCTATATAATAAAACTGCATTCTGATTATATATGTATGTCTTATATTTCTTTTGTTCTTCTTATTAAAATGAAAAAAAATAATTAGGTCTATATTGTTTTCTTACTTCGAGGTCTTACGCATTCGTAGCCAATACATCCTGGGGTGACAAAACATGCAAGGATCAACAATGTTATCAAGAAGACTGTTCCACCGAAGCAAACCAACAGAACTCGGCCCCATGGCCCAAAAATTTCGTCATACACCATTCACTAAAACATTAATTTGCAAGTTTTATACAAAAAGTCTTTTAAAGAACGATCTTTAAAAGATCAACGTACGTTGATTAAAATACATTTGAACTTATCAATTTTTGATAACAATACTTGCAATGATATGTCAAAAAAAACAAATTTTTCTATACGTGATTGAAATTGAATTTTTGTGCGATGTCGATGTCAGCGTTTGCTTATTGTTAATATTAACAAATTTTAAATATTTAATGACGATTTATATAATCCATACACAATTTACTATTGTACAAATTTTTTCTGCCCGATATATTATACAGATATTTACAATATTTGTTACATTATTTACTCTCATATGTAATTATTGTGCAATATGTTTTACGATACATTATGCATAAATATATATATGGGTATATAATTATATGTTTTCATAAAACTTTGCATTTTTGTTCTTATCTTATTTACTTACGACAGATTGCACTTTTGTCAATTGCGGTCAGTTTTTCGTACAAATACTCGCGCGTGGACTTAAAATGTGTTGTGGCGGAAAAAGCATGTTTTTTATACATATAACTTACTCGGCTATAATTGGATCCCATGATGAAAAATGTTTTAGGCTTCTCTCTGGGAATCCAAAAGAGAACCATTTGAAATGTAGCCAATTATCCTGAAGTGACCATTAATATCCTAACGATCAAATGTATGTACATTGAGTAGAACTACTTGTGAAAATAAATTTTTTTTGATAAGAAATAGTACACAGAAAGACACTTGCACAGTTAAACTGATCGGTCGGCTACTACCGAGGACGCCATACACTTTCAAACTAAACTGCCGATGAGTTTTGCTACGTTGCGAGTACTCATACTCATACATATACACTCAAATCTAAAGTACTCATACAATAAAACATTACATGCACGTTGTGCAGCATACAATTCATAATTCTTCATTTTTAGATGCGAAAAAAAAATACCTACAATATATCACCTTTGCCATTGAGAGGTGTATATTTTTATCTTCAAAATTAAAATCATCATTAAAAAATTAACCAGCACCTAAAATGTAAAAATTTCAATTAATCATTTTAATGAATTTGTATTTTAGACGTTTTAAATTTACGAATTAACATACGAATGCGCAGCAAATCGTGTCTTGTATTTTTGATAACAAATACATAACATATGTATTATGTACATTCATATTTATATCCTTTATTCCATTGCTATTAGACTCGTTTTCGGTCAAAAGATATATTTCTTTGGTCCGAAAACCCCTTACCTACGATTTCTTTGTGGATACGATATACTTGCGTATTTTGACTCCCTGATTCCGAAAATGACTATGAAAAGTTGCGTAAATGTCATCTTAAAGGTCAAAAATATAAATATAAATTTTTCAAGGATAAGATAAGCATATTTCACACTGCAGTCTTTGAAAAAACAACAATGTTGTGAATAACGTCGCAAGTACACTTGTAGAAATGATAGAAATTCTTTAGTTGGTGAACAATACGGGACCAATATAGCGATAGTGTTTATCGACAGCCTCATATCTCTTCTACGCGCTCAGCATAATGAACTTACCCGTATACACTTTTTTATTTTTAACCTTTCTTTTTTACGATTAATCATTTTAGTAACATAAATAAAATATTTTTAAGTTTCTATATATTACAGTCTATAAAGAAGTATGTATTTTATATATTTTTTTTCATGCGTTAATAAATAAGTAAATTTCTATTATTTCAATGTAATTAAAAGGTTAAGGATTAATATTTATAGCAGACGAGTGTTCCTCATTTCCTTGACAATGCACGAGCGATGCGATAGACGTAATCGATAATTTGTATAGCCTTCTGAAATTTTATATTTCTATGTCTTGGACGTATCCGAACAGCCAATGTCATGATTTCAGATAAGAGTAATAGTTTTTTAAAAGATGGTTAATTGACTTTTGAATATTATTCAATGGGTGTTTTTTATCTCCTTTTTACACCAGGCTATAGCCTATGGTGGGTGATATGAAAATGTAAAGTAGGGTGTTTTTGGAAAAGGGAATGATTGTAAAAGGGATAGGACAAGGGAAAGAAACAAAAAATGATAGAAAAAAGAAAAAATTTTAAAAATTGAGAAAAAATTGAAAAAATCGTTAATTTTAAGGAAAAAGGATAGAGGGTACTGAAATAGAGGATTGATTAAGGGTGCCAAATGAAGGAAATAGATAGGAAAGTGGAATCGTAAAGGGAGATGGGTGTTTTTTTTAATAATTTTTGGCTAATTTCGTGATAGGAGTGGTAAATGGGTTGGGAAATATACTTTTAACAGGAATTAATTGAAGTTATAAGATTGAAACATGATTAAAACAAATTGAAGATACTTTAAAGATTGTATAATGGTCTAGGAAAAATCTTTAATTTGATCTTGTCCCAGTAGAGGCAGCACCTCCTATAGACATTCGGAATATTACGCGAATATTCAAAATCTAAAGACGTAGAAATGATAAGAAAATTTCGGAGAATTAAAGAAAAATAAATTGTTTAATAAATTGAGAGAAAGAGAGAAAGAGAGAGAGAGAGATAGGCAAGAATGGAAGATTCTGTGAATCGACGACTAAGTTAAGAAAATTTAAACTGTACTAATCTAATATTACTTTCAGTGCCAGAGAGTTTACTATAAGGATTCAATTTGTAGATAATAAATTAGAAACATAATTGATCTATATAAATATTAAGAAATCGTGCCAGAATGTGAGTTGAGCAAAGAAGGAAGTTTAAAATTGATTCCTTAAATTATTATAAGATTGAGTAAGTATATATGGGAATGGAATGTGAGAGAAGCTGAAATCAATATTTTAATAATATTTTTAATGAAAATCTGTTCAGAATATCCTCTTACTTTGAAGATTCTTGCTTTCCGCCTTTTAATTAAGTTTTACATATATGGTAGATATGTACATATACACATAGGAATTAAAGTGTTATGCATCAGAGATGAGCAAAGATCAATGGCGCGAGGCCACCTTCCACTCCTGTTGCATGACTATACTTTTATTTTCATTTACATATTGCAATATAAATATAGCCATACAAGTCCATTCATAAAAGTATTAGAAAGGTGGGGATCGGAGAGAGAGAGTCACTCTAAACATATAGAATCGGACTTGATATTATATGTCGCCGACCTCGATCCCTGGACGACGGCAACTCCTTTCACTACAAAACTTCTTCTTGGACTTCTTCCAGCATATACTTACTATAATGCCAGCCAGCCAGAAGTTGAATCCAAACTCAACTGATCAGTTCACTGACAGTCGTTGCTCCTCGCGTTACCACTTGTGGCAATCGACGATTTTGCGGTTCGCTCGCTTTCGAAAGTGATACTCCGAATCGTCGGTCTCTTCGATTTTAAGCAGAGTTTCATGAATATTGGGTCGGTGTATTAATAGCTAATAATTTTTCTACTTTTTCTATTTTTAGTACTTTCACTTTTCATTAGAGAGTTATAAGTTATAATCACTTTTTCTTATTTTTGATCACTTGATAAACATTACGGACGTCATAAATGACCAATATAATACGCAATGCTAAAATTGATCTACATCTTATAGAATTTTATTCGCATTTTTAGAAAATTGTGAGTCATGAGAAGGTAAACTGATACAATTCGAACAAATTTGAATAAGAGCATCTTTAGCTAAGATGTCAAAAGTGAAGGCCACGTGTGTAAAGTTGGGTGTACTTTTACTATTTTCTCAATGTGAGTTATTTTAAATAAAACACATATATCCTTCATCTACCTATATACTGAGAATTGAATAAACCTGGATAGATTATAGGATTTCAAAATTCCCCAGAATAAAACTGACTTGTAACATTTGAAATGAATATTAGTATTATTAATGTTAATAATAAAATATAAATAACACATTGAAAATGAAAGCAAGTTATTTCTAATTTACGTTTTCTTGTTATTTATTTTTATTTCGAAGACGAATCTAGATTATTTGAGTAAAGCATATCCATTTGGCTTTCTATAACAATAAATTTTTTTCTCTCATTTAAAATTACTTATATATTTTAAGTTAATGTAATTTATCAAGGTTGAGCTAAAATCTCTTTCTTTATTTTATATCCAATATTTCAGGTGTGACGAGTTTAATTATACCAGAAGAGGTTCCTACGATTCTTTCTCTAGTCTACTCGAATATTCCACCAATTAAAAAAGGTCAGTCTACAAATATTAATTTAGTATTTAAGTTTAGTTTTAAACATATTTGCTTTTGATAAGATTTTAATTTTAGTCGAGCGAGTTTGCATATACATGCGGCATCATAATCGCGGTACACTTTCACTATAATAATTGTAACCAATACGCAAATTATATCATTCTGATATTTTGCAAGATTAATTTTAGACATTAGATACAGCATTAATAATTATAATTTTTTATTGTGAAATAGGAACGGATTCGAGACTCGGTGTTGGATTTAGTCTTGGAGAACATGCCGATTTCCAAATTGTCGTAGAACTCGGTCCGCAAACCGAAACGGAACCGATTGGAGATTCCAGTTCTGATTCGAAAATAAGAAGAGCGGTAACGAAATCTCACTAATTGTTAAATCCTTAAAGAAATATTTAATTTCTTCAAATATTTAAAAATTCCAATTAAATCTCGTTAAAATCCTTAAAACTCTTGAAATTTTTTCAAAATTTGGTAGTAATCAAATGTACTTGTCATGAAATTGGAAAAAGTTTATTTGAAAGGTCTAAAATAGTTGAATTTTAAATTGGAATCATGTTATGTTGTATCTTTTTTGTATTTAAATATATTATTAATTGTCCATGCAATGTTTGTCGCCCGCTATATAATATTGCTAGTAAACAAATAAATAAGATGATTTAGAAATTATAATAATTGTTACATCTAGGCCATTTTGGACGCCGCAATGAGAGGAGAAATGGGTCCCTATGCTCAGGCTGTAGCAAAGTACCAGATGCGACGTAAATTAGAGAAAGAATTCACCAAGTTAATGGAGTTCAAGAAAAATTACGAGAACGAGAAAAAGAATTATAAAGGAAACGAGAAAAAGGTAATTGAAAAATAAAGCTTACGGTTTTTTGATATAAAATAACTATCAATCTTCTTACTAATTTTGTTTTTTACAGAGTGAAGCCAGCAATTGGCTCGCCAACTGGAGTAAAGGAATGGGAGAATCTGAATTTGAACCAGAGAGAAAAAATTTGCCAAACATTGCAAGATTAAAAGTAGTTGAGCATAGGACAAATAAAAAGCCTGCACCTATTAATAATAAGGAGACAGAAGCTGTTATGGAGGAATTAAAAAAATTATATGAAACACAAGAAAGTGTTGAGCAACCACAGAAACAAGAAAAAGTTTCAAAAGAATTAGATGTAAAAAATTTAACTACCACTTGAGGAAATTGTAGCTTTATAAATATTGAAATTTTTATAATATTGTATTCTCGAACTCGAGAAAAATTTCGGACCCGAAAAGAGAATGATAAAAAGTTTTTAACAATCAAAGGATTTTAATGACGAAGAGAGGAAATTGATTTAAATCTGTATCAAAATATAATTAATTGTATAAATTCAATACCTGCAGTTATTACCAAGTGTCAGAATTGAAATATCTTTAAAGGTCATGAGAATTTTAACCCTTAAAGTACACACATGTCTCATTTGCACCCCAGTGAAAAAATTACCTTTCGGTACTTAAATTTAAAAAAAAATTACTGTTGTGGGATGCATGTGATCCAAGCTAGTGTGTACTTTAATTAAGGGTTAATTACAGATAAATTCCAGTGACGTCGCTCAAAAAAATAGGAAAGTGATTAAAATAAGTTTAAGGTCTTACATATTATAATTTTTTATATTTATAGACAGTGAATTTATAATTAATGTTTCGCTTGTAATATATATATATATATACCTTACTTATAGTATAAACATTTCCCTTTTGAACTGGATAAGTAAAATTAACTTATTAATTATAAAATTTCTAATTTGAAAGGCCTTCAATTTAAAATTACGTATTTAATTTTAAGTTGGTGAAATCGTACAAACTCAAAATTATTTTCGAATAAAAATGTTTCTTCTTTTATAGATATTTTTATTGCATTATATTACATGGAATATTTATGGTATATTATCACGATGAATATAATTACATTTGGTTTCTGCATGTTTACGATTATTTCTATCCTTAAGTTTGATTCATAACCGTTACCTTAGAAGTATTCAAAAGATTTATATGCAGAGACACCCGCATTTCTAGTTTAATTACAATATAATACAATCGTCGATTTTTTATTCTATTTTAAGTTTAATTCGTATTTTGGTCTTTCAAAAAAATGCGGTTCAAGCAAAATCTGGATTATTCATTTCTATAAAAGGACTTACAAGAACACGTTCTAAAAAGCTATTTGATTCTAAAAAAGACAATTTTATTGATGGAGGTGTTTTTTCTCAAACCTTAGAATTTACGGCATTTTCTACACAGATAAATTAAGTTGACCAAAAAATAGAAAACTATTCTCACTACTGATTCCCATTGAAAGTTCTATCAGTTTTAAGAGTATAAAAATAAAATGTTCAAAATGGAAATGAAAAAGAAATTATACATCGACCAACAATAAATTTTAGTTACTTCAGCGACAATTATTATGTTATTATTAATATTTAATCAACTATACATAATATCTAAACTGTATAATGGTACTGAAGGTCGTTAGGTACATTTTTCTTTTAACCTTTTTTTTTGTTTATAAAGTATGAGTTTTTCAAGCTATATTGCATTTACAAGATAAAGTTAGTATTTATGTTTCCATATCAATTTGCAAAGTGCAACAATAAATTTTCCTTATTTTAACAATAAATCGTAAGTTAATTAATATATTACAAATACTTACAAGAGATTATAAACAATTTTTTTATTGAAATAAAAACTGTTGGTCCATCTAAAATTCTGCCAACAAATGTTTCTTAATTTAATAACATACTTTGGTTGATTTGTTTATCCTTAAACTAAAAAATCAAGGAAATTATCGTTTTTAAAAAGAATCTCTTTGAATTAAAAAAATTATTTGAAACAGTAACGATCTTTAAAAGAAGCTGATTCTTGAGATCATTTTTGCCAACTATATTTTGTATTCGCATTCTTTCGTAACACTCTGAATCCAGAGAAGGCATGAATTCTATCACGTGACTTCGATATCTTCATTATCTTCGTTATCAGTTTGATCTTCCGGTCTTTGAGGACTTGGTAAAGGACTTGCGTCACTAAGTTCCAATTTCAGTCTGTCACCATTAGCGTCGCTTAAATCTGGATTAGGGTTGTTCTTGTTCGGCAAGGTTTGCTCTCTAGAACCTCCATTTTGCAATAATTCTCGCTCTTTGCTGTTCCTCCACTTCATTCGTCGATTTTGAAACCATATCTTCACCTGAAATTAAAATAGAGCAGTATGTTAGTGTATAAACATATGTAATAATAATAAACTAGCTGTGAATTCGATTTCTGGTCGTTTCATTAAACTGTAGATCTGAATTTATATTTTTTTGTGCTCATTTGTTTTGAGCACTTATTTGTTCTCTGACGAACTGCTATATGTAACTGCTTAATTGATCTATGTCTATAACACACTGTTCGTGATATAGTTTATAAATTTTTCGATAATACCCTCAATATCGAAGAAATTCCGTAATGATTTGGAAAATTTCGGCCTGGTTTGAAATGAATTTCAATTTGAAACTTTCGCCAGGTCCGTGAAACCACGTATAATGCCTTTAGATATATACCTACATATATAAAGCGCCGCTTCAGCCGCTTATTATATATGTATACTTTTTGTGGTGTAGGTGAGGCAAGAGGGGAAGCTTTCTGATTGGTAATAGGGCGGGTCTATTAGGGGGTTACTATACATATATATATATATATATATTGAATTGAGTAGGTGGGATAAGGTACCCTTACATGTATATATATATCCTTCGTATATTTCTATATAGGAATAATACAAGAAGCCGGGTTATATGTACACGAATTGAAATGCGATAACTCACAAGGGACCGTTTAACGTGTAATCCCACTTAATGCGAGTGTGTTTAACGAGATCTCGATTCGCTCGTTCAAGAATTTGACGCGAGAATGCCAGGAAATCATTTTCAACTGCGATAAGAGCATTTCCAATGCCGAGGATACGATTCTGAGATCGTTGAAAATTGAAAACCGTATCTGCCACCAGATGCTTTTGAGTGTATCGAATATCTGATTCCAACGACCATGCACATCGCATCGCAAGTATAAAGATCGAGTTATTAGTTATTACTTTGAAAATAAGATTCTCAAAGATGTAGAAAATTATAGCAGTGATTTATTGAAACTATTTTAAAGAAATTTCCAGAGATTTTAGGAGAGACTTAAAAAGATTTAAAGGGATTTTAAAAACTCAAGGGATTTTCAAAAGATTTTCAAAATTCAAGATTTTAAAAAATTCACCAGGACAAATTTCCCAGGTAAAAATGTACTAGGGTCTAAGTCAGGTTCTAACTAGTTTGCCAGACTTCTATTATATCTAGTGCCATTCTTGGCGCCGCGGATTTGGAAAGTATAATTGAAAGTAAAAATAAGGCAGATTTTGCTTTGGGTATCAAAATTTTAAACTTGTTACTATATCGAGTATGGTTGACCCTAACTATTATCGAGAATCGATCTGTACAAACACCTTTTTGAATTTTCGTCGCGTGCAGTTGACACTCTGACCCGGATCAAACTTTATTCACGCCTGCTATATACATATATATATCAACTCTTTGCTGAGGGCTACATGCGCTTCCGGCACGGCGGTACAAACTTTTCTCACCCATACATAATTATTGTTACCTAAATTTGTCTCTGAAATACATATTATTTTACATCGTGTTATCTATGTAATTTAATTTCACTCCTTTTCCAGTAGAAAGACTACTGGAATTTCAGTGAGTAGTCAGGACATCTTTTTGTCGACAAAAACAAAATTTCGAGGAATTATTCTTTCGGTATTTTTTCTCATTCGGGATTTTGGTTTTTCAGCAAGGAGAAATTGTCTCGAGTAGGCACTGATTGAGATTTCGAAAAATGAGAGATTGATTAAGGAATATTAATAAATTGTTGATTTTACAGACATGCACTCTGGCTGGCTAATGAAATGGAATCAAACGAAATAGAGTTTTCGAGTGGCACATTATTTCCGAGTGTTTTGTGCGTTTTATGCGAGCCTGGCTTTACTTCTGCTTCTTATTTTCGTTTTCGGTTTACTGGGACGGCATTGATTGATTGTCCCGTCACTGGCAGAACGGAGCCTAACAAAAGTAACAAAGCGTTACTCCGCGCTTTTCGGCAAAGTTGAATTGCTTGCGTTTTCTTTGCGTTCATCCGTCACGCCCGAGTGTTAATTTTATCTTCCATTGCAAGGATTTAGTCAATTGCGAAATGATCACCACATCGTGACGAAGCGAACAATACAATTCAATAAAAGATATAAAAAGCAGAAAGCTTGACTTGAAAAATGTGCAGCTTTCATTTTATTTTTTAATTTATTAATCGTTTCGTAAAATTGTATAATGACTCTTATCACCTACTTTTTTCTAAAGAGAGACCTCAGAAAGTAACGCAACAAAACGAATAGCATAATATTATATATATATGAAAGGTATCGAAAATGCCATCACCTGCACTTGTCATTCACAAACACAAATTTTTACTTGAGAATTCAAGACTCGACTTTTCGTCGCTTTTATCGAGCGAGCAGCGGACATCCGTATTGTGAAAACTTTTCATTTAAAATGAGTTTTAAATTCATATTGAAGATTGGATAAAAATGCAAAAAATTGTATGCGCAATTTTATCTTTATGTCCGTTTAATTATTATTTCATAAGAATCGAGTAATTTGAGAAAATAATTTTAGCTTTCAAATTTATGCTTCTTTTTGCTGGCACAAAATATTTTCTCGCGTCTATAATAATTGGAAAGGACCCGAAAATGACATTTTTAAGAAAATCCGTTTGTATTATGTGATTCTATACATATATAATGTCATAATTTCTTTTACCATAACGTTCTCTACCGTTTTAATTTTAACTCAAAATCTTAAAAACTATTTGAGCTACGGGCAGGAAATTTAGTGGGATTGTAATTCTAAATAATGCCCATAACTGCAGATAAAGTTTACTATCACCGGATCAGAGAAGAAGAAATATTTTTCTTTAAATTTTGAAATTTTCTCAAAACTCGTTTTAGATATGAAATTTTTTCTATTTGCAGTGGCGGATTTAGGCATGGGCAACATGGGCTACTGCCCAGAGCGGCAAATTCAGGGAGACTAAATTTTTTTTTTTGAAAAAAAAAATATTAATATAAATTCCAAATTTCCCATACTGCGTAAATCCGGCACTGTCTATTTGGATTATACTGATGAAAAAAACATTTATACAGAAATCCTTAATATTATTTTTCCACATAACGATATATGCGTGACGCATTTTGCTGAAAAAATAATTTTAAAACGCCTATAATTCATTTCTATGGAGCCCTGAAAAAAGTTTGCGGGAGAGCATCAGATTGGGACTGAAAATAAGATTTGGACCACCTTGGTTTCTTGGTCCTGGTTTGGAGAACGATTGCGAGGATATATAATGATATCCAGGAATGCGTTATAGAGTGAGCGAGTGGGTAATCGTTAAACGATTGGCTGCAGCCACCGACTCCAACAGAGGCGACCCTCGTCGGCCCGTATCCTCCGTTTAACTCCCCCGAGTTGGGGGGTAGTTACCCTACCTCTATTCACCCTCGTTGGTGTGTCTCGTCCCATGTCCCATGCCTCATGCCTTTCATGCACACACTCTTCCCTTTGCCCATAGCCATGCCTAGTGGCGGTGGCGCCATCTGGTGCAGTTTAATAAAAGACGATCGATTATGACGTCGGCCTCAGAACTACCCCTCGAAAGAGAGGGCTGGAATGAGAGGACAGGAGGTGTTCCAAAAGCACCGAGTTGGTGGCAGCAAAGGGACTGGGGGTGGTAGAGTGGTACACGTGGAGGTGGTGGCCGAGTCGGCGGTGGCGGAGGTGCAGGAGGTGCAACAGAGATGCTGAAGAGTCAAAGAGGGGATAAGGTTCGCGGGGGGATGGCGGTTCAAGCATAAAAACTCCACTGGAGCTCTGCGAACGAAGGGCGAATTGGTCCGCTCTACATCTCTTGATATATGTATATTGGCAAAAGGAACTGATTCATATGCTAATATACCAAAGCAGGTTGAGGTCGGCTCTAATATATTTATAATTTATTATGTATTGTTGCAGCTTCCTAGGAAATCAATTTCTTATTACATAAATGCGCATAGAACTGATTTTAGATTTTGCAGTTCCTGTTAAAGATTACCCTAGCTCCTCTTCTAAAATATTTTAAAGTGTATTTTCATTTTTCAAAAATGGCACGTCAAGTGTCAGAAACGTCGTTCCCTTGTTCGAGGGTGGCTTCCTTCGATATACACGTGGAAAAATGGATATTCAAGCGTTAACATGGCAAAAAGGGAAACCATATTTATCGTCGTTATGACGCAGGAGGGATGCGGATTATGGATATGGTTACACTATAAGAGATCCGAGGATCGACGCTGTAGGAAAATGGGTTTCACTTTTCTGAATAATTTTGAAATGACTGATAATGTACACATTAACACATTATATATACATATAGTTATACATATAAGGCATCCCACTGACCAAGGGGTTAATTACCTCACTCTCACCTCCCTTCAATTTTTTTTTTCGAAATCCACAGCGTCTTTTAATTTTAACGTTTCAAAATATACTGATGAGATTCGAATGAGCCTTGTGGTTATTTGAGTTTTTGTTTATGATATATCGTGATTTCATATAGTAGAAGTATTGATACACAAGATTTTTTAAACATCTTCTGCACTCCACAATCACTGAATCTCACGTAACAGTTTCAGTCATCTATAATCATATAAGACCTCGAATGTCATTCGGTATACATTTTGAAACGTCAAAATTATAAAAGGTGCCGTGGATTTTGAAAAAAATTGAAGGAGGGTGAGGTGAGGTGAGATGAGAGTGAAATAAATAAGTTGTGTATTTGACCCCCAGATTTCGAGAAGAAAACTTTTGTTTCGTGTGGTTTCGCGCAGCAGCCGAGAGATTAAAGTTGATCCACAAAGGAGAAATCTAAATGCATACCCGAGTATTGTATATTCATGGTTTCTTTAGCTACTCCCGCCATCTCGAGGGTCCACGATCCCGTTCTCAAAGTAAAATCCATAATACATGAAGGTCCGTGGCTAAGTCGAAGCTTAAGCCGCAAGATATTGCGCGCGGCGTTATATTCATATTATGCTCTGCTAGCGGCAGGCTTTGTTTTTAATATCTATACACCAGATTATGCCGCGTCGTGACTTCCTCTGCTCAGCGAGACAAGTACGTCTCCCCCCACCCCCCCCACGGCATCATTTTCCATATTTTTCTTTATTCACATAAATCTTCCATCAAAGACAAATTAAAATTCAATAAATCAAAATTCATTATTTGCACATCAGTTTCCTCCTATTTTCTAATAAATACCCACCGCGACTTTATCGAAAAGGCGCTCTACTGAAATGTGCATGGAAAACTCTTGCACGGAGAAAACTGTTATGGATGTGACAACCACAGAAATAGTAAAATATGGTACAACTACCATTTACGGTTTCCACAACCACAACTATTTCATAATAGTTGCCACATAGATGTGGTTGCTGTCACGTAAGACTTGTGGTTTTGGCAACCACAATCGTAGATGTGGCAACCGAAAATTATTAGTTATACCATATTTTACTATTTATGTGGTTGTCACAACCATAGAGTTTTTTCGGTGTGCCTAAAATTGAAATTCTTAAAAATTATTACACTCAAAGTTCCAAATAGTAAAGTTCCCAATAGTAAACGAATTCCGTTCTCAATTGTAAAGAGCGTAACTCGCAATAAGCACTTGATATTACTGCTCATGAGTTGCGTTCGACATCTGATTGGCTGCTATTCGCGCGCAGTTTAAAATGCTAAAAATAGTATTTGATATGCAACACACATGCGCAATTTGATGTGACTATAGAGAGAAGGGCTTTTCTTTACTATTGGGAACTTCGAGTGTAAAATAAATTACAATAGAGTAATAAATTACGCATGTCTCAACTTTTAAGAACAGTGATGTGAAAAAAATTTGTATTTTATTCTAAAATGAATTGGTCAGCCTTTATCGATGATTTGAAAAGTATCTTTCTAGGATCTATAAATTGTGCAAATAATAGCGTGAGTGGAGAAGTGCTTGTATAACGAGCTCCTCTGAAAGGCAAGCTAAGGCAAACTCGAATAGTACCCAGCTAATGGGTACAAATTGATTTGACTGATGGAATCCAGGAAACTCTATATCCACTGAAATACAAACCTAATGGTCGATCTATCTAAAGTGTCAGCGTCAGGTCTGTGAGAATATCGCAAGTCTGCGTTTTGGGTAGGGTTTGGCTATAACAGACTATATATGGCTCGATTCCTCTTCCAGACTAGCTTTTGATCTCCTAACATCGTATTATTAACTTCGATCAAGCTAATAGGAAAATTTGAATACGAATGCTTATATGTATATCAGTATATGTATGTACTCGCACAAAAAAGTGTATCAAGTTCCAAAGCCTGTCGTGATATGTTAAAAGCATGCAGGAGAGAATTTTGAAATAAAATTTTCTATACATTGCAAGCACGGCCGGTTTAAAATCGCCTGCTTAGATGATTTCATATAATAATTCATCGTTTCTTCTCCTAAGAAAATTATAAACAGACACGGGAGGAGGGAAATAAAATTTCCATTCTTCAGCAATAATAAGCATACTATATATTTCTCCTGATCGAAGATGGAGGTTTTCTCTCGACTTGAAATAAGCTGTCAAATCCAAGAGAGGAGAGATATTCTCTGTTCTTCTTTCCTTTTATGATGCACTAAAATTATCAAGAGAAAACAAGTTGAGAAGAGATGAAATGTTTTGATTTTAATTTGGGGCAAAAGACTGGTAGCTGAAACCGGATTATAAGACACTTAATTCGAAAAATCAACCTTTTCAAGTCGCCTAAAGGAAAACTATATTTCGTCGAATCGCGAATTAAGACTAGGAGCGTGATCCTGACAAGCTGCCATCCCGGTGTTAACGTGAACTGGCGTAACCGTCAGCTTGGATTACTTAAAAGACAACAAGCCCTCCAGGCATTTTTCCATTCTTTCTTTCTTTAATTATGCCGGACTTACAGCGCCTTGAGAGAATTTTCCTTTTAATCCTCCAGCTATGAAGAGTCGTGCGAACGACGTTTCTGGAAATCCACAGTTTCAGAATGTAAGTGGAAAAAAAATTCTCTATATACGTGTAAAAATGAGGTAATTCAATTTATTAAAAAATTAATTATTTTTCAAAACAATTTTTCAAAGGTGTAACGGAGCCTTAACCAAGATAAAAAAATATATATTTTTAAAACAAAGAATGTTATTCATAAAGATTTAAGCTGAGAAGACTACTATATCAGAGAGAGTATAACGATGTATATTTATTTAAATCGGGTGAATATAGGGAGTAGTCCACTTCAAGCCTCCCTTTGCAAATTTTGGCTAACCTTTTGTCTATATTATTAAAGCTAGATTCTATAAGTACCTTTTCATACATATTTATTATTGAACATGACACTTGAGAATAAAGATTTAATTGTTTCTTAATAAAAGGTTGTCATCGGTGCTTAATTTAAAGGCGGATGTTTTCGAAATGATGGAAGGAAGAGGGTTCTTTTTACTAATAAATTAGCATCGCCGGTTTACGAGGGTAAAGATGACACCGGAAGAAAGTGAAGAGGGGGATGATGAGGAGAGAGGGGGGTAACTTTACTCGCCATCACTAATTACTTTAGTTATTCCCCTCCCGACACCGCGACATTGCTTTCCATCCCTCGTCATATAAGCTTTAGCAATATAAGTGGAACGCCACTTTAATTACCAAATATGTCGTATATGAAAGATCAAAATAATAAACCCTTACTTAAAATTAATAAAAAGTTTTAGACCTCATTGAAAGTCATGAAATGATTTCAGTAACATTTTTTTCTTTGGTTTGCAGTGAATTTTGACGGAGAAAATATCAAGGATTCAAAAATAAGGGTGGTGGTTGATGTAGAGTAAAGGACAGACGATGACTGGTAAGCTGACAAAAGGAGGCAAGAGGGTGAGTTAGAGGGATATATCCTAGCTCATGTATAATTCACACTTCAGCGCCATGCAGCTTGACTGCCATTGGTCGAAGCATACTCTGTCGTTGGTTTTATGACAAACCTAAGGACACGTGATGTCGATGGCGACCCATTGCCATCGTACGCAACTGTATGTACGTCAACATTACTATTTCACAATCCCTTCACGAATCAAAGGACCTCATCATATTCTCCTTATCAGAATGATTTCCACAAAAGCCGAAAAAATAAGGACGAACTTTTGAGTCATTTCATCTTAGCAGAGTGTTTGATAATAATAACGCGTTACCGGAAAAGTTATATATACTTGTTTTAGTAAAACAGTAACGGCAACGCACGTTACTTTCGGTTATAATATTGTACGTGATATCAGTCCATATAG
This sequence comes from Synergus itoensis, assembly GCA_904066005.1. Taxonomy (NCBI): domain Eukaryota; kingdom Metazoa; phylum Arthropoda; class Insecta; order Hymenoptera; family Cynipidae; genus Synergus; species Synergus itoensis. The sequence goes on along the minus strand of CAJFCP010000116.1, from coordinate 617,801 downwards.
TCTTTTTAAAAAGCTAGAATGTCGTCTATCAAAATTTATTCAGTTTAATCCTGATTATAGAATCTGCGATATTAGACGAACACGTGGTGTCAGTTATTACATTATGTGTATAACACATGTGTAATTTTTAATTGAGTTATTTGCGCATGGGTTTGTGGGTTTAACGTGACGAAATACTCATGGCATATAGGTGCAGATGGACCGAGCACATAAATACGCCCTGTTGAGGTTAATCGGCCAACGTACGCCAGTTCATTAATTGCACACACATGCCAGACCGTGCTGTCTGCGACGCTAATGAAACTAAATGCATCCTGCAATGGCAGCGAGTTAGTTTCATTCGATTTCACGGGCACTGACCATGATGAAAATAATGATAATTTGTACGACAAATTAATATCTCTCGTTGTCAGCTTTCCGCATTTTAGAACAGTTTTATTTAACACGCGCGGGTTTATATGACAGCAACAGATTTTTGCACCAAGTCATTTCACACACACACACATATATATAATATAGGTATATATTTCTTTGGTGATTATTTCAATTTCATACTTGTGAATAAAACAAATAAAATAAGATTTTGTTGAGTATAGAAAAAATCGGATAATTTAAAATTTAACATTCGGTCCGGGTGGCACAGGGATTATTGAGACAGTCGTCATAACGTATAACAATAGGTTTATGGTTGCACATCTGTCCAATAGTGGTTTCAGTTTCTGTAGTAGACGAAACATGTGCGCTCAAGCGCGCGCCTATAATCTCGTATAAGAAATAAATATAAATATAAGGACTAATTATCCAAGAGGTATAATTATAATTCCTCAACATGATAACACATAAGTAGTGATGCTTTAGTGTAAATTCGTGGTAAAGTACAATAATGTAGATATATACGCATATATATGCAGAAGAGCTAGATTACGTGCACTTGCTCAGTGAAACCTAAAGTGCGAGCATATTATAGTCTCCATCAATAAATCCAGTGAATAGAGTGGAGTTTAACGCCCCGGCGAAGCTCGCTGTGGGGTTTCGTACTTCGTTAACCCGACAATTAGTGCTCTAATAAGGTTATTAAGGGCTATATACATATATTCCACTTATGTACTATAATGCGATCTACTCAATTATGATATACAGCTAGAGCAAGTCAATATTTCAGATGCACAGAATTGAAAGTATGTAAATCTTTATATGGAAATATAACAATAACTTATAATTTCAACTGACCTGAGAGTCCTTGAGGCCGAGTTTTTCAGCAAGCTTCTTGCGATCAGGTTTGCTGATGTATTTCTGTTGTAGGAACCTTTTTTCAAGTCCCTTTCTTTGCAAATCAGAAAATACGGCTCTCCTCATCATTCCTCTTCGCGGTTTCCCACGGGGACATCCTGACCAGGGAAATCCTATCGGCATGACAGCCAAATCACTCAGTCCAGCTGGCATTGCTCCTGAAAATGCTGCTCCACCCCCTGGAGCTCCAATTTGGCTTCCTGAGCTCGGATTCGGTCCTTGAAAATATTGCAAAACATCTTCGAATTAAATTGGAGAAATTCGTATTTTTTATCGAGAGTGTGGTGCTTTTTATCTTCAGTACCTAGTAATAAGGGTTAAATAGAGAAAAATTAATATTTTTAGGTTTCAGCGTAAAAGTGAAGAAGATTATTCTTATCTTTTCAATGTGCGATTTTTCCATTTTTGTTTAAAAATTACATAAATTCTTTTAAAATTCCACGAAATATCCTGGAATCCCTTAAAAATTCTAAAAATCTTTTGATAATATTGGAAAAAATATTAGGATAAATAAGATGCATCATAAAATTATTTAATAAATAAAGCTTCTCTTTTTACATTCTTACTTATTAACTCTTTTTATAATTATACGCTTCCGTTAAATTTTACTATTAGAAAGGTCAACTGAAAGAATCAGGATTTGCTCTTTTTCTTTTCCCGTTGGTGGATTTTTAGACGGAAGAAAAATCATAAGAACACAAATTCTCAATTATTCTTAATTCAACCCTTATTTCCGGGTAAAAGAGTAGAAATCAATCTTTTTACATTAGTATAAATGAATACTTTAAAAAATGCGCGGTAATTTAATTTCTTTTAGTATAATAATAATTGTTGAGCCGTTTAAAACCACAATTTCTAAACGGAAGTGATGGAAGCACCTAATGAAGAACGGACAATTGAGTCTGCAGGTTGGTATCTGACCGATATTGTCAAGCCGAGCATGACGATATTATCTGCTCCGATGATATTTGTACGCACTTGTTGCATGCGTACATTTTGCTTGTGGCGGTGCATGTACATAATATGCTATTGCTTTCAGTGCACTTCATATGCACTCCATGTCCCATACGAGTTCACCTGCAACAAGATATCCGACATACCTACTCCGCATTCGCGTTCACGTGTATTGCTCTCCAGCACTCAACATTGCCAAAGTGTCATATTTATAACTACTCCAATGATCGTATTCAATGGATTTTTTCACTCGTAAACGATCACTCACATTTCACTGATTTCAAGGGAGGAAGAGTAGTTTTTATTCACTGAATAGTGGCCACTGAAAAAAATGGTTTCATTTTAACTGCTCTAATTGCATCGCAATTAGAGCAGTTACTGAGAAGCAGTACTGAAAGAAATTTAGTAACAGAATACGATAAAATCGATATTACAAAATTTATTATAATCTGTTTACGATTTAGAGAAATCGGGTGTAATATTTATATATATCAGAATGTAATATATTAAAGGATTCTGAAATTTGCTAACTATATATACTAAAAATTATGAGTCATTATTTGAAAAGAATACTTATACAGAGACGAAAATACGAAAAGAGAAAAAACAGGTTCGTATAACCCATCGCGTGAATCTCCGTCAACTCATGCTGCACACATTCGCAGAGATATTAAATTTTCATATTTTATTGATTTTAAAGTTTCGTAAGTATGCTAATAACAGTATTGATACTAAATTTCTTTCAGTGCAGTGTGTGTTTGGACTTTTAAGTTTTAATGAGAGATTAAACAAATCCACTTATTCTCACCTGTAAGGAAGGAATTCCGACACAAAAATGGCTGTATCAGGTGATGTTGTGGTGGTGGTTGACTTGGATGTGAAGGATGATGTGGATGATAAGCTGCTGGCCTTGCTATTGGTTTTGCTATATTATAGCTTATCAAATTTTGATAATTTTGAAATATCGTTGGTATCGCTACTGGAGCAACTGGAAAGTGCTCTGAAAAAGAAAAGAGGAAATTTATCAATTTCTTCTCTATATTAGCCTACTTATAAAAATTAGTATCTTAGCTGTTTCACAAGAAATGACGCCTAGCTCGTCCCACCAGTATCTTGAGCACAAGAAATAAAATACCGCATGATTGAACGGTATAATTAAATAACCAATAAAATATTTGTATATATAAACTTTAGTTATATCAGTACTATAAAGGCTGGTATGTCTTGTTGTGAGACATAATTCAAGCTAGCACCCCCGAATTTCAACCCTCTTCAACTGCTTGAGGCGTTTCTGACCTCCCACCGACGATGCACGCTTCATCACCTCTCAAAGAGTAAATATAACTCAGATATTTCTGTAGAGTAACTTATCCACAGGATTTTCTTCAAGTCGCGTGAACAACATTTTATAAGCCCGTTTTTATACAAAAGAAAAACAATCTTAAAAATAATATTGTTAACTACATTTAAGCAACACGAAAGAACATCATAGAGTATTTACAACGCAATAGGTAATAGTTCGTCATAATCAATAAAACATGTCGTCTCCCATAAAACACAACCGAGCCGTCAACGGGAAACCATTACGCTATAACTGTTTCGTAACTACCGCTTTATTTTCTTTTTATAGTTTATAAACGTCAAAACAGTTTCACGCGTTTCATATTGATTCGATGTTCTTCACAATCTTTAGATTTTTCTTGTATTACTAAAATATAAACATTTACCATCTAAACGCAAGAAATAACTAAAACATCAGGTAAACCAATTCGAAGCTTTCGCCATGAGGGTAATAATAATACATACATATAAATAACTCTTCCCGTCATAGAAAAAAGATGCGGAGAGACAGACGGGTCTAAGTCACCCTTATCCCATCCATAGTAATGAAAATGCCTAAAGGGGTTGGTCCAAGGACTATTTTTAACATTTTTTTCTCGATCTCTCTTTCCCTCTCCTTTCCCGCCACGCCCATCGTCGGCCCAGGAAAAAAGTGACGTGTTTGAAAATAATAAAATAATGGAGCTTAGTCCAAGGGTTTGCTTTGCGTTTGGCCAGACAATGCCCGACAATGGCCTATACACAGCGTTCCATTGTGCAATAGACCCCATAAAATACTCATCGCCTTTTATCGTTGTTTTCCTAGCAAGCCAATGAGAGATCGGCCGCAAAACGCACAGACTAATAACGACTTGGGCTTCAACGGAAACACTGAATGGGAATCGCTATTTTATATGTAACCCCGATGTGAGATTAAGCTCAAGCGAGCATGGGGCATGTTGTTACAGTTGTAGCCTTTTTTTGGGCGGCTTACTTTTTTTTCCTAGACGAGGATATATGTGGTTATTCTTAAGGCTTATAGGGGATGGCTGTAATATTAACTAGATATCACGGCAGGTACGTCTTGAATAGAATCGCTTCTCATCGACCTTTAGGGTAGTCCTTGATGTTTACTTTTTTTTTAAAAAAAAGGAAAGCTTGTCAATTAATTTTTGAAAAGCTATGTCTATCAAGGTGAAAGTAAATTAAACTTTCATGGCGAACATTCATTGCACTTTCTATTCATTATTTATACATACATAACTAGCAAACCAAGACCTATAGTTTGCGTATAATATTGCTAATTCATTTATAATTTTCTAAAAGAAATCATTTTTTTTTTAAAGTAATCCAAAATAGGCGTTACATATTTAGTATTTGGTTTCAATAAAACTGTAATTTAATAAAGTATTGTCTCAAAATACATATTATATATGTACATAGTTTTTAAAGTTGAATTAAAGTTTTAATACCGTGTCCATAATATTTTAGTACTCAATGGGCTTCCGGCTTTTAGCTTATATTCAGAGAAATATAAGCAGCTGAAGTTAATTAAAAAATTATTCATAGCTTTTAGAAGAATTAAAAACTGACATGACTTTTATATGTTAATTCTTCATATTTTTATAATATGTGTGAGGAGCCAAGTTTATTTTTTATTAATTGAGTAAAATGTAGCAAAAAATCGTATTATAATTCCTATACTAAAAATGTATGTATAACTTTAAATATATGCATTTATGGCCGCATAATGAAAAGAAAAAGGAAAAAGACGGCTAACTTAACCATTATCAATTAATTCTTGAAAATATCAATTATCGTTATTAGCAGACAGCAAATAACCCGTGCGTGAGGAAAAGATTCGTGGCAGTCTTGAATCATATTATATAGTACAGTTTTTATCTTGCATAATTATTTAATGGAATACTAGCCATGAATTTTTTTCACACGAGAATTTATAATCAAACGTAATGAAAGCTTTTCAGTCTGCAGTAAATTGACGGCAGCGAAAATGAAATTCTAAATCCATTATGGCCACCGACGAGAACCGTTATAGTGTGCCATCGATGAATTTCGAGTTTGTTGCCAATCACTTTTTCGCGCAATTATTTCACAACATTTCGACATGACATACAAACAAAACAGTACGCTGCTCTCGATGAGGTGAGGCACAAGCCGGGCATCAGAATTGGGGGCGGGGGCAACCAAATTCAGGGTCGGGGGTCAGAAGGGATGGAAGGGATGTAACACATGCACGTGGCACGGTCAATGCATCCGCTATCCGACAAATGCATGAAATCCCACTCCATAATGCCGTGTGCAACCATCCCCCATTCTCCGCTCAGGACGCATGCAATTTACCAATGTTAAATGCAACATAGGTATTCGCAAAATTCATGTGTGTTCATCAACTATAACGGGCTTATGAATCCGCGTGTATGAGCGTTATCGACTCGTGTCAATCACGCGAGAAAACCGCTTCATCCCTCCTACACGCAGACAATTATTCCTCTCGCGTCCTGCGTAACAACTTCACTCGCACCTTTTTCTCTTTTCGGGTTTTAGTGGAAAATTAATTCTTTAATTGAGTTTTCATTAGATTCAATGCTACTGTGAAAATATGGTCGAGGATCCACGTTATCACAGAGACTACATCAAATCAGACAGACATCTGCTCAAATTGTAGTTTATTGTGCTCTCAAAGCTTCATTCTATTGTTTTATTATCTCATATATTTTGTAGCAATTGTACTGAAAAGTTGCATACACAAATTTTCAAAATAGCAGATCATCTTTTTCCTCTCTAATAAAAAATGGTGAAACGAGAAATGTCTCACGGAAAAAACTGCTATGGTGTTAACCATAGAAATAGTAAAATATGGTACATCAAAAATTTGTGGTTGCCACAAAGTCACAACTATTATGTGGCGCAGCAATATGTATTTAATTATTTATCTCATGATTTAATTTAAAATATTCTTGAAATCTGAATATAAAATAATATATATTTTAAGTACTTAAGGCCATGTATAAGTCACGTGACTTGGTACTTGTAACCATATTTGAGGTTTTCAGGCATCACATTAAAAAACTAACAATTAAAATGAATTGTTCGTAACAGCTTATATATAAGCCTAAAGAATTTATATACTGGCCAAAATGCATTTTCTCTATATGTATTTGTTTTCATAATAATTGAAAAAAAAAAATGAAAGTCGGTAAGGTAGGAATTGGATAACTAGTACATGGCCTTAAAATTGAAAAGTTTTTCTTACATTCAAAATGCTTAAATTGAACTGTAAATAATAAATTCAAGTTTGAGGAGATCCACGTATTGAAATAATATTAATAACAATCTTTGTCATTTTTATCAGTAAAATTAATTAGCATAAAAGAGGAAATTTTGTTATGCCAACTTCACGTTCGCAACAATAAATATTAAGTGATTTACTTCCCTTTCGACTAGCAGCGACGAAGGTATTTAGATTGCCTGGGCTTAGCAATAAATATTTATTATTATGAACAAATTTGCTTCTGCGACAATTGCCCTTAAATTCGCTAATCGTTAAATATCAATGCTCTATTTTGAAAAAAGGACACGTGATGAGATGGAATCGAATAAGAATAAAAATTGACAAGAATGGAACAACATCCGGTAACGAGGTGCTATATAAGGGCGATAAGTCATTGAATTCTGCGCTTGTCTAATATTATAGGCACCAATCGTAAGAGCTTAATATTGGGGCGAAGGTAAGTGGTCGACCAGCTGACGCCTGCTCCACCCCGCACGCACGCTGCGACTCGTCTTGAGGGTGTGTGGATGAGATTTAGGGACCAACACGCGACGATAGAAATCTGTTCTCGACACTGATTTGTGGTAAGCTTTGTTTCAACTTGAAAAGCTATACCGGATCATTGCATAAATTGCTCTCCCGGCCCTTCAGAAAATCTTGTCTTGACATTCATGCGGGATCAGGATTACCGACGGGTATACACTCTCAAACTGATCGATTTATAACTTTCTATTCTTATCTTTTCAAAAGTTTTGGTACCTAAAATAAAGGTACATACATATAGTTATATATGCAATAAAGAAATATAAAGTTGCAAAAGTATTTAATATGGAAAAGCTTATTAAGATTGTGATTTTTAAGTCATCATATATTCTGATAATCTGCTGACTAAGAATATAAGCTTGAAAATTGATCAAGAAGATTTACACTTTTTATTTGGTTTCTCTACTATTGCTAGACATAATTACATATTGCAAATTTCCTTAAAAATTTAACTGATTAATTGAAACTCGCATCGCGAGTACAGCCAGATTATTACCTGGATTGGATCGCTTCTCATGATTAGCCCCAAGTATCGCATTAACGCTGAACTTGAGTTGTGGTTTCTCCTTCTCCTGAACCCTTCTGCATCCGGGACCCGTACACTGTTCATCCCCGCAAGTGCACGTTTCCTCTTTTATCCTATTCAATCTCTCAGCTCCCCGATCCAAATGCATCCCCATCTCATCCGAACTATGCATACTCCTATCAAAACGACGGTCTATCTGCATCGAGACTCTAGCCCGATCATTTCTCAGCCCTTCTTCCTGGATCCCACCATCCATTTCCGTCGATGTCCTATCTTCATCAATCGAATTATTAGAATTATTTGAGATCCTCTCAGAAAGTCTCTCCATCGCACTTAGCCGATCAAGAGCACTCTGATCATCAATCCTCTCATTCTCCAAATCGAGGATACCACCTTGTTTATCCTGATCCCTCTCCTGGAACTGGAGTATTCTTTCGCACTCGTTAATTCTGGCCCTCTGCTGATGCCTCTCAGCTGCTAACCGATTTCTTTCAAGGTCCATCGAAGTGTCCATGGTCCGGATAATTTCTCCCGATTCTCTTTCACTTCTCCTCATTAGAGCCCAAACCTGAGTGAAGGTCAAGTCACCTTTCGACCTGAGGATGTTCTCCACCATGAAAGATGGAGAAGCCATTTCGCTTTGGGAAAGATTCTTCAGCATTGCCGCTGAAGAAGGGAACATCACACACTCTTTTCTCGTCAAATTTTCATTTTCAGGATGTCACACAACACTCAAAACCTCCAAAGCATTATCAATACAAATCAACTCAAGCAAATAATCCGCCGTTTATATCAGAGTTGTAAAATATCTGCTAGATGTTCAACTGCACTTTCCTTAGGGACATCTATGCAAATTAACAAACTTTAAAGAAGATGCAGTAAAAGAATATAGAACTATCACACACGATGACACTGAACGTTGAAATTCCGGCTGTACATGCACATTCAATTATGATGAGATGTGGAAACGCGAGGATGTTTCAGCTCTGGCAGCGAGTCAACTGACGTAAGGCAATAGGCAATAGCAATAGCTGGCACGACGACAACATGAGTGTACAACCCTCGAATGAACGCCTGCAAAGGCATAGGTTGGTACCAACCCCTCCTTTCCACCCCAAAGGGTGCACAGCGTGCAGCCCCTTCTCCTTCTCCTGCTTTTCTGTGGCTCGCTTTCTCTCTCCCCACCCTCATAGGTGAGATAATACAGACTATAAGCCGAGCAATTCAGGGTTTGGCTGGCTCGTCGGTAATGCCGTAATAAAATCATACTCCCATCAAACGGCGCTGCACACCCCCTTAAAAGGAGAAGTCGGGGAGTAAAAAAGCTTGGAGACTCGCATTCCTTTAGTCAACGATTGGATTTTATTTGACGAAGCCACCCCGCTGCCGGCCAATCGCAGGAACGGGGGATGATGCTGGCCACGCCCCGCAACGCCCGAGAGTAGGGGCGCCACTACACCCTTATCAACTTTATTATCTCCACTACCTATATGTAATACTACCCAGGCCGTTTCCCGCTACGTGATTTTCTTGTAAGGATACACGTATTATACCACTGCTGCCGGGGCATTCCGGACGTTTTAGCAGCGATTCCAAGCACCGGAAACTTCTCACACATTGCGAACTATTTCCGCGAGGCGACCGTAAATCGTTGCTATTAACTCGGACTTGTCAAATTTCGACGCCGGTTAAAGCTTTCAGAGTGCTGTATACATTGGATGACCAAGTTCAATTTTTTCAAGATAAATGTCATTGAATAAGTTGACGAATTTTCTAATTTCATTAGAGAAAGTATTTTAAAATATATTACTTTTATGTACAAAATTTCTTCATATGTCTTTTTAGTAAAAGTTAAAATCAATAATGTCCCATGTAGAAATTGCCCAGCTTAGACATTTTTAAATATTGGTCCTCTAGAGGCCCTACAAAGGCGCACCTATATATGACGTTTTTTTTTGCAAAATATCTTCTTAAAACGTTAACAAAGTGACTTTGTCCTGGGCTCAATTTAAGTAGAAATGAAAGCTTTTAACTTATATTACTTAAAAGAAAAAATGTAAACTTTGATGTAATTAAAAAGAGAATAATAACTGATGAAGCGATCATTCAGTGAAATCAAAAAAATTTCACTGATTCTCAGTCATTCTCTTCTCATGATTTCTTTGTTAAAAAGCACCGATTTTATCAGTGAAAATAAGTCGCTGAAATTTACAGTACACCTGATGTCATTAAAACATCCGTAATTCTTCACTGATTGAAATAATAAATTGTATTTTTACTTCCATGTCGAATATTTTACGATATTTCAAAAATTGGAAATATGTGTACGGATATTCCGTATACGAATAGCATTCACGTATGAAGAACATCTTAGCTGAATAACCCTCCTCATGAAAAGATTTTTTAAGCCAATGCATATTTGAGGTAATCGTAAATCAGATAATAAGCAGTCTTAATTAAGTTATATATGTAAAGGTAAAATTGGAGCATTGAGATGAAACGAGCTGCATCGGGCAGGGCGTATAACGACGTTGTCTCAAAGTCGACGTTATATTACCTGCTATCCACATAATTGATATACCCAGAGCGAGAGTCCGGTGAGCACGTTAGTTGGCTTAACTGGAGTCAGTGCGCTATTACGGGGATAGTTTCCACCACTTTTTCTTAAGGGGGGTTTGCACGTCGCTAGCCGGCGGTGGTTCCACGTGGTGAGGGTAACGGCAGCCAACGAGAGTGGTCCGTGAGCTACCCCTGATATCGTCGAGGGTGCGTTGTTTGGCCACGCCTCCATATAGAATCACCTACCTCGTCGACATCACGACTTATCACCCTCTCTCGCTCACGAACAGAGAAAGAGAAAGCAGTGAGAGAGAGAGGGGGGGGGAGGGGGTTGAAAAAGGGGAAAGAAGAAAGAGGTTGAGGCTGAGGATGAGGATGGGAAAAAATAATGAAATGAACATCGGGAGGGAATCGGGAATTATTATAAGAGCCGGCTGGGGTTGGCTCGGTTAGCTTATATAAATTGAGAATCTAGGAGGGATGACTGAGAACGATGGTGGTGGTTCAGCCTTCAGCAGAGAAGGAGTCAACTCGGGTGACGAAAATGATTCTTTTTCACTGGGAAGGGATAATTATTCATTCTCCTCGAGATGAAAAGTCCGGATATCGAGATTTCACATCAGGGGATCGCGCGTAATAATATTTGTTTTCACTCAAAATCTGGTGTTAATCGGGTATTATATAGTTCACCAAATACGCATTTCCTTTTTTATCCCGGCCAAAAAAGCATATTTAATATCAATAATTCACTTAGAGGCGAGTCATTTATAACTACAAAGTTTTCTTATACATATATACAATATAAAATTGTACTATTTCTTATACTGCATGCAGACACCTGCAGTTCTCATTCGTCGTGAGTAAAAGTACTTTATTTAAATTCAACATCGCAATACCGCAAAAGAGCAAGATAAAAGCAGGTCCTCATTGGCTAGAGCGCGATGCGTTGGAGTTTCGCAATCAACACAACAGTGAAAATAAACAGGAGGAAAGCACAGCGTCATGCGGCGCGAGAGGCCCGAGGGTAGCCCTGATGGTAATAATATTATTCTGATAGGGGGCAGTTATAAGCACATGACGCCTGCCTCTTAACCTATAATCGTATACGTATTACTTTACTAACACTATACCATACCTTATATATACATATATATATAAATATACATATACATATATTCATATAACGAAAAGCATATTCACCGGCTTTTTAGTGCAATCCGACCGCTTATGAGCATTCTTCCAATGTGTCGAATCAAGCGTGAAATCAACTTTATTAGACGATTTTTCCCCGATAACGTCTGCACACTGAATTCTCCAATCTTATTTCCTTTCAATATATGTATCATATTATACATATATATAGTGTAAGACTCGATGCAATAAAATATGGCGATAATAATCTGTGAACGGTTCATCAGATAATTCGATTCTACAAAGAAGCGGAAATAAATGAATTACATAAGTTGTAATTGAAATATATAATCATTATTAATTATTATTATATAGGATTAATATAACCTTTCTCTCAAATAACCTATCAAAGAGAGATCATTCTTCATTACTCTAGACAAATTCAATTAAATCTCTTTTCTTGATATATACAATTGAAACATGCGTTACAACATCCAGTTTGAGCAGTTTGAGATTTACCGACATTTTTAGCAGTGATATCGGGTTGTAAATAAAATGCTCTGGATATACAGGAGATTCGTCATGTTAAATGGATGGGTGGCGATAAATCGCGGTGAGTATCGAGAACAGTAAATTTCTCATTTTACCGAGATATCGGATTTTCCTTCTGGCATTTCTCTTTTACGCTTCGTTATTATCCACCACCTCCACACTCTCCGTCAATTCCACCCCTCAACTATTTCTTCTCTGCTTCTCCTGCTCTATACCGTATACCGTTCTTTATCCCAAACAAAGCAATCTCGAACGGCCGTTGCGACAGCCCCTACGTGCGGCTGTTGGGTGACAATTTATATACCCGCCCACCTATAATAACTTACTCACTCGATACGTCTTTCTGGCACGAGTCTGTAAGCGGATGATTCGCACTTCCTCGATTCTCACCATATACCTGCGGAATTCTCACTATAGTCATTTTGTCAAAAAGGAAAAACCGATTGTTACCTTTTAAATATACGAATGCGTTGACTTTTTGCCAAGTCGAAAAATGTGTTCTTCTACGTAGAACAGTACTGTTCTTCTACGAGAACAGTACTGTTCTCTCTACAGTCCGAATTAACAACGTGTTGTTGCATAACGATACGAGATAGGTACTCGACTGTCTTGCTCATTTTTCCAAAGCCACTGAGCCTGAGAAAGCATTATCAAAAACTGAGAATTTTATTCTCTATTTTGTTTTTATCGTCTCGTCACTCTCGTCTCATCTCATTTAATTCTCGCACGAGTTATTGGTATAAATGTCATGTCATCATTAAAATAAGTGAAAATTACCAGTATAAGTTTAACAGACTACACATGAAGTTAACTTTAAAAGGTAATACATACATGAATTGAGCCGAAATACATGTTCTTTTTAGAATAGGATATAGCTATAGTGATATGAAAATATAATAATACTTACTGCTTATATAATATGCTTTAAATAACAGACTCTTAATTCTTCATCAAAAACAGTTTCACACAAAAGAAGAATATAATGAAAAACATAATGGAATTAAGAGCTGCATTCAAAAATATAGGAAAATGGGGACAGCAGTAAACAACCAAAGAATATATAACATAATTAATAACAAATACAAGTATTAGGAGCGGAAATAACGATTGAAAGAAGAGCAGTTAATATGAAATAACACTATATATCATGCTTATTCATAAACAGCAGAATAATAGCAGTTAATAACAAAAAGCATGATAGAAGTAAAATTATCTCTCCTAATGCAGAGGAGCCCTATATTAAATTTCTGCATTTTGCGAATTGCAGATACACGCACACAGTGAAATATATGAGTGTATGTATAGTAATCTGCTGAGACTGCTCTGTAGGAACCTTTCCAGTTTCCGCACTCTCGCTGCGGGGATGTGCCTTGCGTGACACTTGAACTCTCGGCCCCACGCCTCTCATATGAATTGCTGCTGCAGTGCGAGAGAAACAGCAATATTCGTCCTCCCGGATCAGGTGCGAGGGAGAGAGGAATAGTCGAAGGGTTCGTGTTAATTAATATCACGTCACACGCGTTGCCCGGTTATAATCTGTCTCCACCTATACGCCCAAAATATCCCTCTCTCAAACATTCTCATATTGCACATATACACATATTGCCACCTATAATCCTCATTCCATTCGATGTGAATTTGGCTTGTTATAAGCTGCTTCTTATGTGCTTCTTCTTCTAGCTTCATTCCTCCTGCTGGGGACCTCATTTCTCTTTTTCCTTTCTATATACGTATATTGATGCAATCAGTACTGTACACTTTGGAAATACATATTCAAAACTGCAGTGGAGATGAAGATATTTTGATTAGAGATGAAGGTCTCTGCTGCTGAAGATGGAAGAAGGGTTAAAAAGGAAACAAGTATGGTATATATATGCTATTTATTTGTATAAAGATAAAGATTGGAAGGAAATATAGCAGTAAATGTCAATAATGAAGGGGGATACAAATAATTTCTTGGCTGTCAAGGATTCGTAAAATCGAGGCAATGGTACTAGTTTATATATGTACAAATTTTTGAGAGTTGGGATTGTATAAATGCGATACTCGCAACGTCAAGTTGGCAAATGCAATGTCGTCAAAGGAAAGAGATCCATATGTGATGACGTGTACAAACGTCGGACAATAATGCGAGTGACGTATTGCGAATTCGGAAGAGAGATTGTGTGCATTTCCATTCCTGAGTTTATCAGATTTCAAGTTTTAGAAAGAGAAACAAGCGGAGAAGAATAGCTATATACGAGAATAAAAATACATGTAAACATATAAATATTGAGAAGTGGGTATATTATAGACAGCAGACATTTCTCACAGAGAAAAAGCTTATAATAATTCATCTGCTTGTGTTTAACAATTTAATGTTGTTTCCGGATACTTATAGCAATCTCCCAATATATTTTATAGCGGGTATCGCGCGTATATACGAAAATATATACGAACCACTATATAGAGACCTATCGGGGACTGAGATTTGGCGGACCCCCTCGACTCGACTTGCGATTATTCAATTCATCGGCCTGTCAAAAACACCAGCGCACGCTGGGTTCCCTGGCCGTTCTGGCGTTTTCTCTCTACTTTCTCCCTCTCTCTCTCTCTCATTCCTTGTCAGTGAATCTCTTTCTCCTTTTCTCTTTCGCTCTCTCGCATCCATTCCCCTTTCATCCCCCTAACCGAAACCCACACCCACGCACTATCTCTTTCTCTCTTTCTCTCTTCATCATATCAGACCCCTCTGGGTTGAGGGTAGCGGCAACAGGGGCAGGAAACTCAATCCCCCTTCCGCTAGGAACGATTAGGAGCAATACGCTGCGATAACTGCCCCTAATATCTCGGCGTCGCTGCCCTACGCAATACAAATTAGACAAGCGTACCGTGAAAGCTTTCGGATATTTGATTCTTTGCTTTCCTTCATTCTCTTCTCATTCTGGAGTATATTACCTCCATCTAGATTTATTTATTATAAATTTGTCGAGAGAGATGTATGTATAATATATATATATATATATATATATATATGCCACATGAAAATGTGACTGAGGAATGATTTCCATTCCCTTTTCTAGTTCATTTTTAGTTATACGCGTATTTCATGTAATTCAATATGAATAATGTTTTATGAACATGATATGAAAATCAAAATCAAAGAACCATCAGAGGTAAATGCAACAGAAGTATGACAATAAAACCCGAAATAAAAATCGTATATGTACAGACAATAGAAATTTGTTGAAGACGAACATTAAATAATATTTTCAAGTTTCGTATAGGAACAATAAATAACATCTATAATAATACAAAGAAGAAAAGATTACATTCGATGCCCCCGAGCTATTTTGACGTATATCTTTAGCTAGCAAGTGCGTAGACGAATCTCTTCAGGGACTCTTAAAATCTATAGTAAATTAAAGTACATTAAATTTAAAAATTGATGTTTTTATCTCATAAGCTAGTTTATAAAGAAAATACATATTTGTAAACATAATCTGCACACTGATAGAAAATTGCCTTAAGACTGGGAGGGAGACATGGGGAGGGGATAATACTATATTCAATGTTTTGTTTAATTTTTTCAATCGTTTGCGTTAGGCCTCGAAATTACACGGTTCAACAGTTCCCAAACCCTGAACGCCGTTAAGTCACGTGGCGCTTCTGCTTTGAACGTTCCAAAAGGGGATATACCTTGTGATCCCTATGATGTGCCAGAGATGCTAAAGGGCTCGATTTCTTATTCCCAATCACTGTTTTAAGTCCTATACAATATTAAAATTGATGATATGTAATCTGCATGCCAATAAACATTCACGTACGGTGACTTTCGATAATTTATGTGTCATAAACTCGGATTTTAGGCATTTGAGTGATTATCAAACGCAGAATTGTGCCATTCAATTAGTCAGGGCTAATGGAATATATAATTTGTCTTAAGATACCTAATTTTAATTATTTTCACTAAGCCTTCCAACTTAAAAAAAACTCTACATTATCTTAATCTATCGGGTGAATAGAGAGGTCACTCCATGCCTCCATTTGCAAATTTTGGTTAACCTAGCCCAGCAATAACACGAGAACCATAAATTTTCTGAATAAGAACAACAAAGCGATGTTATAGAAGTCCTGTGTCAGTACAGTTATTGACAGGACTTTCAAAAAAGGTCAGAATTAAGATGCCTTTGCTCGGCAAATTTGCGTATGTCGTAATATGTATAATATGTATAAAGAAACTATAAGACAAGAAAATGTGATAGAATAGAAGAAGAATAAGAATATAAGGAGAATTACAAGACACTTGAAGAGTCGAGATTCGCGTTAATTCCAGAGTTGTGAGCTAGGGCAGCAGAGACTGTACTGCTGCTGGTAGAGCAGGGATGAGAATGGGTGGAACCAGTCAGAGAGCGAGCGAGCAGCGGTAGCTGGTGCGTTTGACGTTGATACCACGATAAGATGAAAGAGCTTCGAACTAGCTTATATCCGACCTATGGACCGACTGTATTGCTGCGCACGTCTGCAGAGCATAAGGTTATATACCGTGCCGATACATACTGTGCCGATCATATGTGGAGCATAATAAAGTTAGAAGAGATCCTCCAATCTCACAAGCAAACTAAATTTCTCCACACTGCATGCTCATATAGCTAGTCGATAAAGCAGCCTTTTCCTGTTAATATACATATATAATTGGAAATTCATGTGGATAACAAATTCTCTGCGCGGCGGTTTTCGAACTACACTCTATAATATTATAGATATGATGATGCTCTTACTTTTGTCGTCTCGTCATGAAAATTGCTTTCTCTTGAGCATTCGTGTGGCAGTTCAAAGTTCAAAGGGATTATTATGAGGTTGAAATATGTACATAATCTCATTTTCTTCAGTCTCAGCATATAAATATTGTCACACCACCGGTCAGAATTATGGGAATTAACCTGTTTTCGATGATCGTTCAAGTTCTCTTAAATTTAATTACATCAAAGATATATTACATTTTTTCTTATAAGTACATATATATATATATATATATATATATATAAGTTAAAAGCTATATCTTAAATTATGCTTAAAATAATTGTTTAAGAAAATACTGCAAAAAGAAAACGTCAAATATGTTTAAAATTTCATAAAATTCCAAAGGACATACAAATATTTGTAACATAAAAGCTGTTAGCAATTAAAATGTAAGATTCTAATTGATACCTACGTCAAAGCCATGTAGCTTATTTTTTTCCGGTGATTGAATTGGTTTTACAAGATTTGTGGTAAAATGGCAAATTGAATTAAAGCATGATTTAATTTCATCGCGGTAAAACAGCAAAGGAAAAAGGATTGAACGGGTGGAGGTCTAGATAGAAGCAGGCAAATACAGCAGAGTAGGTATGTACGTTTCACAATTGGCTGTTGGCAACGATCCGCAGATTCTCGTTTGTTCCTTCGTTTTTCATTCAACTATACGTACCGAGTGGGCGGTTCGTTTATTTAAACTGCAGGTGCCGGTGGAAAAATTCAGCCTCTTCCCGCCCCCGTAACATACACCAGCCTGCGGCTGACGAGCGCCCGAGCACAACAAACACCAACAGGAAAATGTTGAGTCCCGGCGAACTCCAGCTAGGAAATCAAATCAAACCCATTGTCAATCAACCCATTAATTTGTTTTCTATTTAGCTTGCCGTTTCGACGCGCAGTTACATCGCTCACAGTTTTTCCTAGTATGCGATCTACTACCAAAAACAATTCACCATCCTCTCTCTTTTTCAAAACAATTTACACATTTTTAAATGGTTTTTTAATGAGAGAGTAATTAACTTCTAGCTGCTGGCTTTTCAATTTTATAATTAAAGAATCATACATGCATATAAATGACAGACAGCAATACTATTGGCTCCTTCTGTAAACAAAATTAATAATGATTGTCCCAGCATGAAAAAATATATGTATATATTATAGTTTTAATCAAATCGATATGCAAAAATGCTTTATAGTTGACAAGTTGTGGCATTAATTTGGTGGTCGAAGCGCCCTCGAAAAGTCTTAAACGGCTCGAATTTGTCATGGGAAGGTCGATGGTAGAGTCGCTATCTGTCTTCGCGTATGTCGGTCGCCAATCAGAAACACTCGTCCAAAGTGTCACTAGCACACCCGATCATAAGGGGTTTCTATGGATCAGTCGCGTGCCTCCAAGTGCTTATATGCTCTATGGAGTATAGATGTTCCTAAATACGATCACATGCTTTCACCCTCACCCATTACATACATGAGTCATGTAAGTACAGCTCTGATTGTACAATTGTACATTATCACAATGATTTACTCCAGCAGAAGAACTCAGCAATATTATCCACTTGAAAATCATTCAAATCACTTCCAGAAGTCGGCCGCGCTCTTTCAGAGATAGAATCAGAATAGAAAACAGATGAATCATTTGGGTCATAAATAAATGTTTCAACTTATTGTTTTATTTATTTTGTTTATTAGCAAGCTATGGGGATTTTTATGCTGAGTTATTCATTCATTAAATTTAATGTGGCGCGCAGTAATTACCGAAAGTTACAAGCTGATATTATTCAGCTTTTATTACAGCAACGGAGGGTAGTAAAAAGTTTCCGCAACATTAGACATCTTGTCTCTTATCCGTTCTCGCGCCTTACCTGTATTCGGGCAGGTTATGCAAATCTGTCGAGCAGCATCAGAGTCGTCTCTTGATTTTAACATTTTGCGTATATCTATATAGCTACTAGGGTATTCCGGAGTAGCGTAAAAACTGTATTATTATACTAACATTGCAGTTATGAAAACATGGATGAAATTCATCGAAATAAATTCTTATATAAATTTATTATATAAATTTATTATATTTATTTATTTTATCTTTTGGTTCTTGCTGGTGGAAAAACCTGTTTTAAAGTAGGTACAAGTACATATTTCACTCGAATGCTTTAAAAACACCTTTACCTTTTTAATTATCAAATTATGCAAAAGCTCGCGTTCATCCCCGAAAAGAGGCAGGAGTGTTTTATTGTGCGACGAGCGCAGCAGGCCTTATTAATCGTTCAATTGAGCGAATTAGGTTCAAATTCTTTTAATACAATAGCTTAATTCTTTTCTCCTCATGATAATTAATGTTATAAAGGGAGATATAATTGTTCGATAATGAAAACAGGGCATCTGTCCTGCTGCATCTTGAAACTGTATCTCGAACTGTATATATAACTAAATTCAAATTGTATATCTATACGGTTGCACTAATTCGATCCAGCATGCAGCATCACCTTGAGAAAAACAATTAAGATTTTGTTTTTGCTAGTTTTGCTGGTCTATTATGTGAATCATCTGTCGTGTATAGGAAAGATAAGGATGAAATAAGTAGACGAATGCGGAGTTGAGTAACCCGGCCGGCGTCGAAGGTAAGGTGATGATCGTCTTTGGTCTTTGGGGGTGGAGCAGGTATACATATAGATTGAGTCTGTGTACACATGTGGATCATCGTTGAAGAGTAAATCTATGCTCTGAGCTGTGTAGTGCGCAAGTTGGTTGGTTGCTTTTGAGTCAGGGTATCGAGGTGTCAATAGCAGCTGCTATGTTACATACAAGACCCCTGCCTATTGCACCCCCCTTGTTGTATTCACTTCACTTCTTCACCCTTATCTAGTGGCTCGGGCCTAGAAAAGAGTCGGCATATTCATAGTAACGTATTGACTGCGAGGCAGTTTCCCTTTTGCTTTTTGTAACTTGCCCTCATATATCTCAAAACATGTTAGGTAAATACCTTTGTCATTATTATACTTTTACTATACTTATCAGAATAAGTGAAAGAATATTTTTCTCATATATTTAGTTTTTGAAATGTATATATGGTATTGAAGGTGAGGTAAATTATATACATATATAAGTGAATTTGATAATATATAGTTATATTCAAGAGGTACACGTCGGCGGATGGTTTTTTGAAGGGGCACTAATTTAGCCCGTTAATTTGTAAGTATGTAAGCAGCGCAAGGGGGAGGCGATAAAATGCTTAGCGTTTCGCCCTCGGATGCAAGGTAGGTGGAGCACCCTGCTGTTTTTAAGCGTCGGTGACTAATTGGTGATGTCGTGGCCAGGCGTTGAGACACACCCCTCATACTCTCCTTTTGCCCTCTTCAGGATCGCATTCTCTCCTCTCTTTCACCCATACGATGCTCCTGCCATCCACCCTCGCTATATTCCGTTCAAAAGCACTGCCTTTAGACCGCTCGTTATTATATTGCTGTACAGGGTGATCCACGTAATGGGCGACAATCCATCCTGGACAACAAGGGTGTCGTCACCTTATTTCACATTACAGCACCTTCAATATATGTATAAGTGACTTTTAAAAATTTCAATTAAAAAAAAATCAATTCAACTTAAGTTGAATTCTTCAAGACATATTATTATTTAGCTACAAAGAACTACGATTTTTATTATAAGGCATAAAGACTGAATGACCATTGTAAATTAGGAATTGATTAATTATTGATCCCTATAATCAAAGCCTATAAATTCTCAGTGAGTCATTACTCAAACAAGGCAGTCATTGAATAATGTCCACTGTTTGTTCGATATGTTCATTCAATGGTGTGTCAACCTACATTGATAGGTCACCTAATAATGGTCGGATAGGTTTTCCAACAATGCACCATATTCACAATTTAACCCCACTTTTGATCTCGAAAAAAATGAGAATCATAAAAAACTACGATTCGACCCATACCGTCGAACTGTCGATCCCTCGGTCGGTCTTTCCACATTTTTAAAAACGGCCCCATTATACCGCCCACTTTGCTATTTTTTGCTGCGAGTGACTTTTTTCCTCGCAACTTTTCAATAGAATATCACACGGCTGTTAAATTTTGCGTCGCATTGTCGGGAATAGTCTCGAGTCATCAGTCATTTCTTTACTTCGCCGACAATAATCTCGTATAATAGAATCGCATGACACCCGAATGGGCTTGGCCCTCGTTGGCTGACATGAAATCGAGAATTTTATTATGACGCATTACCCATCATTACAGATGTCACACGCTGGACCCTTGTTTGAAATCAGGACACCGAATATGCAATATCTTATATTTTTCTTGATTATTTATGTGCTTAAATATAGCTTCATATTAGGATATGTATAGGTATTTATAAGGCACGGTAAAAAAAGATATATATCTATATACAATATACGTCCATTTGGGCATAATATATGTATAGCTAGATTAGATAGGATTCTTGGGATTTTATGTGATTTCATTTGATGATAAATAAATATATATACATTTCTAATTTGTATTTTCTACAATAATGACATTTACTTGAAATTAATTTCCCATATAATGAAATAGAAAAGGAAGAGCACAGATGAAAAAATTTATGTGTATAAATTGAATGCGTGTGGTCGGGAACCTAGGGTTTTTAAAGCTATTTGATACGCGTTAAATATAATCCGCATAACATTCTAACCGCATTTTTGCCAGAGGCGACGGGCTGCACTAAAAGGCACACTCCAATGTTTGACCAAGCTGTTCAAATATAAGCGGACATCGTGTATCTGTATAATAGACAGCACTAACAAGCGCACAATTCGAAAGCGCTTCGAAAAACTCCCATGTTGGCAAACATTTTAACAGGATTAGAGTACAGTTATAGGGGCTAATCTGTCCAAATAGTTCTATGGGAAATAAACCAGAGGATTTAAAGTAGCTGTCATAAAGTTGTCGGATCCGCGCGATTTATGAATGGAACGCTCCTCCGGGAAACTGAAATCTTTACAAATAGACAACTCGGCATATTTATTCTTTTTTCAAGTGCTGAAAAGCGAGCTAAGAGAGTAACAATAGTCCAACAATCGAGAGTCTTTTCATAAACTTTATCACAATTGGAAACGAGGATATTTTAACTGAAATAACATTAATTACATACACCTATCATTTTAATTGAAATAGTATAAAAAATAATTATTTTTAATTATATTATTCGATAATATAATAATTACATATTAGTATTATTAGCTGATGCTAATAAAAAGTACACAACGGCCCACTCTGAAATTTTAGGAGATATGTATTCTCAAAACTATAGAGATATTCGGTTTAAACGATATTTTAATAATGTATTTTGTGAGATTTTAGTATTAGTATATGCAACTTGTGTCCAAGGGTTGAGGAAAAGTCAATGTTTGAGGCCAGCATCCCTCATTTGTGAACGTGTATTTAACTTTCTATAGTCCATTCACGATATCTACTGATGTGTATTCATTACACATTCACAATATTATCTTTACATCCTGCCACCCATTTGTTTATCCAGGGTTGCAAATGATTGACATCAGAGAGAGAATATGTACCTTTTGATATATTTACATAATACGTAAACTTTTGGCATTTGAGGTTCTTGTTTCATGTCTCGTATTCTATATTTTATTCTTTATCGTACTGACATATCTGCGACAAGTTACAAACAGTCTGACAGCATCAAAAAATTTCAAAAGTTTACAATTGGTATTCTTGAATGATCGCCCATGCTAAAATCTTGATGTGGGCCTTAACAGGGTCCGGGCCATTTTCCCTTACTTCCAGTATGTGGTTCTGATTAGGAAAACTATGGCTGGAGCCTGATATATGGGTATAAACTTTTCAGCTCGCCAATGTCCTATGTATAAGGGAAACTATCAGAGCCTTATAAGATTTTCAATTTGGTAAAAACTCCTGAATTTTCAGAAAGCAAGTGAATTATTTCATGGGTTAAAATTGCTGGAATCCATTCTTCAATTATCAAGAAAGGCTTTGATGGTTTTTGAGTTTACTTTCCTACCTTGAGAATAATAAGGTTCTTGAAACTTTCAAAAATTGTTCAGATGCTATATGTATACATAGTTGGTACAGTAGCATAAGAACCACACGCGTCACCATGATGAATATAATGGCCCCTGATGGAATATTATGCCACTGCTGGCAACTCTTACAGCACGCCTGCTGCACTCGTAGAAACCATTAATCACGAACATAAGCAGGCGACTAATTGTTGGGTTTGAGAGAGACAGGCATAAAGTCATGTCCCTTTACAGTATAGGTTTGCACCCTTATACACAGGGGCGTATTAATTTAAAAAAATCAGGCTTCAAATTCAAGAAAGAATCTCAAATAATTCATCGATTATAAACACTCGCTAAAACCAATATCAATTTATTAACCCTATAGACATAGGGTCCGTCAATTTATATAATACATATATTAAAGTATACTAAAATATTTTAATGCCGCTTTTTTTTATCATGTTATACAGTGATTGTGGTTTAATGTATTATGATATTTTCCAAGTGTCCACCTTCACTCATGGAGCACATGGTTCGAGTTGTTTCTTGCTTGAAACTGTTGAAAACCCATTATTCAAGTTAGACTTTATCTATTATCGTGTTTACAGCATTTTTTCAAATATTCCACACTACGTGGATTATGTGTATCTGCGTAACATCCATCTATAATGTATTCCAAAAATAATAATCAACATGATTTAAATTGGGTGAATATAGGGAGGCTATTCCAAGCCTCCATTTGCAAATTTTGGGTAACCCAACCCAGTCATACGAGTCTTCAAAAAATTTGTATAATATATACGTCACCAGCATTAGTTATTGTAGGTATTTCAATAAAGGTCAGAAAGCAGATGCCTTTGCTCGACAGACTCTTACGTACGCCGTAACTTTGATGGAATGTAATATGACTTATTCGCCTCTGATAAGTGCGGATTTTCACTATATTTTGCTAAAACTTTCTGCTTCTCCACAAAAAGAGTATATATATATATATATAGTTTGAGGATAGTAGGAAATGATACGGTCCTGAATACGTAAAAGATGAGCTCATTCGCCCTCGTGTAATCCGGAATCACGGTGATCGTTTTGCAGGAGGTGACTAGTCAGTTTTAAAGAACGTTTGTTATGTTTTGTAACTGCTGACAACACGTTACAGATATATTATTTCGTCGCATGAGAACGTCATTTCCGACTGCCACAATCAATATCGATATGCGCCACTGTAAATAATCGTCTTTTTATTGACTTTTTTAATCTTCAAGTCGAATATATTTTCCAATGATTTATACGCACTTCCGGTTTAAAAAATGAGTGCCCTTTTCGAAAATACAGCTATTGTTCTTATAAGAAATCTGGTATACGTTTATTTTCGTTTGGACACTAAACAAATTCGTAAATTAAGAAATCAGTTATTGCATAACGATTGAAATTGAAAGTTGGTGAGTCGCACAAAATTGGTCAGTGGTGACATGAAGGGAACAAATTGGACAATGGTCGTGACAAAATGTGTGTTGCAATGGAAGAGGTGACAAAAAGGTGCTTTTCGAATACGACTCGACAAATCGGAGGTACCTCGATAATCCATCATCACATCACGCTTAGTTCAAATCTAGTACTCTCAAAAAGACGATCTGTCATCCCAAGTTCGTCTCGTTGTGTCGCTTCATAAAATGTTGCAACTGCAACTCTCCGTCTACTTTACTATACACACACACACACATGAATATATATATACCTAATTCAACAAAAATCTTCACAATCGCGCGTCTGAAGTGAAAGGCAAGAAAGACTTTGGAATACGAGTTTCTAACGAGTCTATAGATGAACAAGCACCTTTCAAAAAAAAATATATATATATATAACGTAAACATAATTAGATTTTTTTACAAATTTATAAAAATTTTTACCCTTCAGTGTGAGATACTTGAATTTTTAAAGCTTCTAGTAACTATAAGAAAAGTTTTAAAGCATTTTGTCGCATTAGAATTATTTTTAGCCCCTTTTTCAAAAAGAATGTCCAATCATCTTAGGCGAATTCGATATAAGTCGCTAATGATACAAATTCGTTCCGCTCCGAAATGTCTCGCCTATCTGCAGTCGAAAAAATGAGAAGGTTCGATTCATTTTGCACACCTGGCGATGAAAAAAAAATAAATAGCTTCGATAATCTTTTGCTTTTGAATTTTTATACGCAGATATATTTTTGAAAGAGGTTCAATAAACTAAAATCCAATTATTGCCCATAGTATTAGTTAGTACGTGTATATCAGAAATTTGAATATTACATTGAATTGAATAATAAAATTGAATTTGAATTGAAAAACAAGGAAGAATATAAATTTCAATATATAGTTATCATGAAATGGAAACATCAATTCATCAATTTAAATTCACTGAATTTGCGCATCCCTAAATTTAAATGCCGCTTCGAATATGCTCGTATTAACCTAAAATAATACTCGAATGAATTAAAGACTCAACTCATAATGATCAGAGAAGTCAAAATAAAAGTTAATATACACCCTTGGAACGTTATACTATATATTATAAGTACTGGTTTGACCCTTGACCCTTCTCTTCGCGCTTAATATTATTAAATTAAAGGACAATGGTATCGTGCACGCGTGGCACGCGGCGTTTAAGCGATTTTAATAACATTTCACGGAGATTTTTCAATAATATGATAATGAAAGAAAGCGCTTATTAGGGATTATCATTCGGTCACGCGGCTTCATTCACCCTTGATCGCACTCTCTCCATCTGTCAACCACTACATATACAATCATCTCCTCTCACACCCCCTACCGATGAAATTGATACTCCTTTTCTTTTTTATTTTTCCCCTCAAATCGCGAATTTCATCTCACAGAATGGCGGAGTTTCTGTTTCACTTTCATTTTAATAATCGAGGGAATAAGTTCGAATTCGTTCGGTCAGGATAAATCTCGTCGGGCTGCTGTTACCTCGGAGCTTTCATTTAGTGTTCCGGGGTAGAAGGAAAAACGATTGGTACTTGATGCAAATTTCGCTCAATTAACGGAGATATAAAGTGTTTAAAGAGAGAATTCTTTCAAGATTTATTTCCAGGGAATGAGAAGATTTTAAAGAAAGATTATTTGTGCATTGAAAATATTTACTATGTAATTACTATAATAGATATCCTAGGGGTTAATATAACTAGTAATTTTGACAGATTTTGATGTATGTACAGTCAAAGAAATGAAAACAGTCAAAGACAGCATGTATGTCTTATCAACACATGTCTCTCATTCTCTCAAATTTGAAACAAACGAGTGAGAGATACATTTCCTTGACTGCATGTGTACCATTTGAATTCAATAATTAAAATATATTTTAAAGAATTTCAAAGCATTCTTAAGAAGAAAAAAGAATATAAGAGAATACAAAATAATTCCAAAGAATTCAGAACGTTTAAATTACATATAGATATTTTGATAGTAGGTATTATACATATAGTATAATATCTAGAAAATCAATGCAATTATATCACTGAACTATAAAATTAGTAAGATGGATTTTAAGGTTTGAGTGTTGTATAATAGCATTGTAATAGCGATTTTATAAAAATTCTACACCCTCTTGACCTTATTAGCAGGTGTGCAATATGGCCCGGAAAAAGTTTAAATCTGTCCACCGCATTCTTTGAGATCGGCGATTTCTTTTTTTTAGTTTCGTAATATGTACGCACGGATAACGATACAGAGGTGTGAGCTAGCGAGTAACTTTTATGGGCTAGAGAATGGGGATATTTTACGCTTCGCAAAGTACAATCCATCTGTATTCTACCCTGCCGACATAATAGACGTAGGGCGCCCAAGGTGTCAACCAGTTTTGTTCGTCTGGATGACCTCCATGGTTCTCCATTTTCGTCAAGTAGGGTTCGTTTGACTGCAAAAGGGTTACCATTTCAATACGAAGATCTAATGTGATGTGTATTCTTGGTCACAAAATCGTCCTTACGCTCCACATGTAAACACTGTTAAGTGACACCTGGAAGTATCATCATCATCACTCTCTTGAATGACCCTATAAAAGATATTGTCACATCTTTGAGAGAAAATTACCTTTTAGAGAAAAAATGGATTTTAACTTTATAAATAAGTTAATTTACATCACTAACGGATAGAATTCTCGCGGTAATAAGGTTTTAATATGATGTACATCAGAAAAGTTAATCTTAATATATTCAGATTTCAGCGAGGATTTCAGCGTAAAATATATGTAGTATATATAAATAATGATATAAATTTTCATTATATCCAATACATATTTTCATATCCGCGCGATTAGCAACATGCATCAATTAAAATTCAGCTTTCATTATATTCGCGACACTCAAGAATTGCGCAGATAGCTAAAATATTAATCTCTTGTCGACCTGAATGTATTTTTCAAAATTTCAACGCTTCGTTCTATTAATGCCCCAATAGTTAATGCAGGACCATTAGTCAAACGTCGAGGCTCGTGCACACGAAAGAGAAATTTCGATTTTAAATCGCTACATTTATCATGCAAGCAGGCGCATGTGACACCATTCTGATTTTATTTTATTCTCTCTTTCTCTTTCTGTTTCTGATACAAACCCTTTTTCACAATGATACAAAATGCAGGTATATGTTACATACATATAGTCCGTTTAGAAGAACATTTCCTGCCCCTGGAAATATTTTGACACAACAAATAACTACCACATTACTACTTTAAACTTGACGACTTTTCAACTTAATGATCTTTCCAATAAAAGCAGTTTTCACTCGCAAGCTTGCGCGAGTGTCATGAATCGAGACGAATCGTTTAAACTTCAAAGCTTCGCAGGTACTTGCCTCTGAAAGAATCATGGGAAGTCTCCGCAACCGTAAAGGTCCCATATATTTTATAAAATTGCACCTATGACCTAATCTAAAAGCCATACTTGTCCCATAAAATATGTTTCTATTCATCCATCTTTAGAAATACGCTATCAGAAAATAATAAAAATGCCAATGGCAATATACGAATAATGTCGTAAATTTATCAATTTAACAATTCCTCTCTATATACCTACTTTACTTTCTCAACGGTATTATTGCATTTATTTTATAAAACTGATAAAATTATTCTGAATAAATTTAATTACTATACGCACATATAATATTCAATTTACACAACATATATATTATCTCAGATAATGTGTTCCCGAGCCTAAGTTTGAGCAAACATAAAGGCATGAGCTTTCGACAAAGGCTTTGATCATAACTTGTCTTCGACAATTACTAGTGTGTAGCTTAATTAATATTCTATCAATTAATTAAGCCTGTCCCCCCCAAGCTGTGTAGGATAGTGATATCCTCTAAGTCTCTTGTTCCTGAAATTATGTTAGATACACATCCTCTAAAGAGAAGTTAAATCATAAAATTAAAGGATAAATATACCTACATAAATTTTTGGCAAGTTATTACGAAGAAAATCAATAATTTTAATTTAGAACAAAATTATCACTGTTGGAAGTAAAAATATAGAAAAGAATAGAGATTTTCTATCCCTCCCACAAGTACTTTGCATCCATCATTGCGGAAAAAGTGGTTTAGCTGTCCCAGCACAGCTAGTAAAAATTTGAATATCTTTCTATCTTCCATTCTCAATATTCTTCTATCCTTAGTTTTTAACTTATTAATTTTCAAATTTTATCCTTTTAATTCCAACAGGTATGTTTTAGCACTTCTTCTCTATATAGAATAATTCTCTCACTGGAAGAGAGAACCACTTTTTAGTCTAACCCAGCAGTTAAACCTAAAGTTAAAAACCCGTAACCCCCAAATCTTACAAGTGGCAAAAGGGTCTTTGTGAAACTGTTGCTCGTTTCTAGGCGCTGATTTATTTATCGAATCATAAATTACCAGAGCAACAATGCAACGAGCAACGTACATAGTGCAAAAGAATAACGAAGGGAACTGCCAAAATGTACGCGTGTTTGCTTTGCGTGCTCGACCGGAAACACAATTTATATACGATGCAAATTAAATGTGTTCCATGCACGGGGTTGAAACTTGAAACCCCGTTAAACAACGTTTCGTTTTCACGATTCATGAAAGTTGGATCTACAACAAAAGGTCTCATGCATACTCCGCAATAATTTTCCTCACTCTTTATACATTTGGATTATTCAAATTCTGAGAATCAGTGACTCTCTTCTGAAAGATTTTAATCAGTGAAAATCCACTGGAAATTCAATTATTGTTTGTTTGCTGTAAATAACGCAGATATTATACGAGATTTAATCGGTAATTATAATTAATAATCATTTTTTTTTTTTATCGAATAAAAGTGAAACCGAGACTGAAACTTTGACCCATGATTGGTTTCGGTTGAGGGACAATTTACATTTTTCATCGTTCCATCTCACGATGATCTTCGTTGATCTACATTAAATACTTGCGAATTTGACAAGGCTCATTTAGAACGGACATATTGTATGGGGTTCAAAACAGAACCCCTTGAATTGCCTTAGTGAATGGGTCGAAATACATTTAGGGTAGCAGCCTTCACACAGCAGTCTAATTTTTCACGGTGTCCTCCAAATGTCCGTCGTCAAATGTGTGCAGATTAAGGAGAGGGTGATCCAATCCTGTGGCAACATTTCATTATAAAAAATGTATTGAAAAAATTACTTTAAAAAACTTTTTATAATCTATTATAATATCAGAATCAATTCGGACTTTATATATTCAGCATTCAGTGACAGCCATTTTAAACAGTAGGAAAATCTATTATTTAGTTAATTCGTGCGTTACATTCGTTGTCATTGGGCCATCAGGGTGAGCGACGGTAGCTCAAGGCACTATTTTTCAATTCCAACCAAAGCTCCACCTTTCCAACTAGGTACCACCAATCTATTTCCCTTCCTAAATTTGATTGCAAATTTAATCCATTATTTTCCGCAGATTCGAAATTCCACGTTGGTTTACATATATACAAAAGCAATTGACTAAGATTATGATTCAAAAGCGATAATTAGTTTATCAATAACTCTTGTTGTAGATCTACGAATTTTACATATAGTCCGATTTATAGTTTTATCTGACAGAATGAAATATTTAAAAGTATTAAAGTTTGTCTTGATAATGATTTTCCTATACTGTTGTGTTAGAAAGAGTTTTTATATATTCTCTAGATGTGTAGGTTCTTCACTCCCAATGAACCATATATTTCACATAATATGGTGAGAAAAATGTTCGCATAGCACCTAGGTAAAATTAATATCTCTCATTTATTAGCTTGATACTTTTTCAGTTAAAATGTTGAGAATGTGCATAGGGGAGACTGCTGGGATACAAATGCTACACCCCAAAATGGCACTAAAAGTTGTCACAACATGTACCTACATACTTAGGTAGTTGGGAAATATATATTGATACATAGAACGTTATTGTGAATTAGCTGTTTCTGTACCTCTACACTCAGAAAAAAGTTTGTTTGAATCAAACAAACGTATCATTGATATAGGGTCAATCAAAAAATATCTTTGAATGAAACAAAATTTGTTTGAATTAACAAAAATTTGTTTGATTCAAAGAAACTTTTTTTTAATATGATGAAATCAATTTTTTTGAGTTAAAGACAATTTATTTGAATCAAACAAATTTTGTTTAATTCAAAGATATTTTTTGATTGACCCTATATCAATGATACGTTTGTTTGATTCAAACAAACTTTTTTCTGAGTGTACTTATAATACTATATTCAGGTAGAACTATAATTTCAAGGACATTTTTTAGTTCCATTGGTACAAATAAAAAATGCTATAAATCATATCAATTATTATATGTACTGAATTCTAATTTCAAATTTTTTCATTAATATTAAAGTTGCCTTTAAAATTGGCATGATATATATATATATATAGTATCGATGCATTCAAGATTTCTTAGCATGATTTATCATGTCTACACGTATTTAAGTACTAAGTATATATTATATATGATAGTTGCCGGTGAGTAAAATAAGAGAGTGTGTTGCACCTTTTAAGTAGATGTGCAGAGGGTTGAGGGGGCGAGATTAAGAAAGAGGGAGCTCGGGAGAGAACAGATTTATATTTGAAATTAGATTAAGCTTCTGCGCTTGAAAGCTATATAAACGCCCCGACTTTGCCGGGTGCGCCCGCGCCGCATACGTTCCAGACTCCACAATCCAATGATGGTGGAGAGACTCAATAAACTAACCGCTCACTCTTTCTTCCACCGCCGCCGTCTCTTTCATCTTTTTCCATACCCTTGGTAAAATCACTACTCTCTATAGCCAACCCCTTAAAGGACTCCTTTTCTATCTTCCTCATCCTCTTTTACTCTTTTTTTCAGTCCCTTTTTCCTTCGCACCTTGCGCGATCGTTTTCGCTGCTCATATTCTTTCAGCTGCTCTTCGCAATTTTTATATGCACCCACATCATGTATAAATTTTCACTAAACCCAAAACCTCTCTCTTGCAGAAAATTTTAAGAATATTCCAAAACAATCCAACTGTATGTGAAAACAAGATATATTTGTAAATAAGATATATTTGAGACTTCAACTTACATTATATGAAATTCTCATAAACAAGTTCTTCTATGAAGAGAAATTGTTTTGCAATTTTACATAGGCGTTTGCAGGACTCCAGCACCAATTCCGTAACCGTAACCTTGAGGTCCAAAGTTTCGAATGTAACACTCTGAAATTTAATTAAAAATTCTAATATTTCGAGATATTGGTGTAACTGATTAATTCATTAGACAGTTTACTCACGCTTGCAGTAAATTTCGCCACAGTTCTCTTGATATGTCAGCGATTCTAAGGGTTTCCGACAGCAAAAGCAACTGAAACAAATGTTGTGAAAGGGAACTCCTGAGGCAATCTGTAAGTTTTAAAAAAAATTAATATAGCATTAAATCTATTAACCTATTTTAACTACAGGCTGTCCATAAATATATTTACAAAAATATTTTATAGCTATATGGTTATATATAATAACCTATAATATACTTTACTGTATAAAGTGATAAAAAAACGCATTATTAAAATATTTTGTTTAGTTTAAAAATATCAAATGATTCATTTTGGAAATATATTTATGAACATTTTGGACACCCTGCATGTATAATTAAAATTAAGACTAATCAGCGAGTATTTCAAACCTGCATCTCAGCGTGGTAAACTTTTCTCCCACATCTCTGACAATCCAATCCTCCACCAAGACATTCGCAACCAGAAGGCAGTTTCGGCATATCAAAATCATCATTTTCTTGCTCATCTTTCTGAGAACAACATCCATTCTCAGTATTACGTCCTCCAGGACTCTTGGACCTGAAAAAGAACACGAATTCATCCTTAGTTCACCCATAAGACCTCAATCCTCTTACCGATAGCCACTTCTTCCAGAATTTTCCGAAATTCTCATTATTTGAGGCGTTTTGCAACAAGGTGGTTGTCGTGCGTTGAATCTTGGTGATAAACATGGAGATCCTCCTGAAAATTTAGAGGATTGAAAGAGCGGGTTGGTACAAGATCTTGTAGGTAAGCATTGTTGTCCGGGTTTGCCACATCCTCCTCGACAACCACTTCCACAACATCCGCCACCTTCACATTTATTATTATTGCCTTTACAAGGTGGACGATATTTTGATTTCTTGTTGTATAAAGGATGAGACCCGGCTGGAGAACAACATCCTTTTCTTTCGGAACAGGGTGATGGGGAACAAGTATCAGCAGAGCAAGGTGTTTTAAATGAATTACAAGCATCTGGTTCCCGTGGGGGACATCTTTCGTACCAGTTTGTATGCGTCTGATTTGCATGTGTTCTTTGGCCTTCTTCTGATCTGAGGCAGCAACCTCCGAATTTTGTAGGTTTCTGCCTATCTTGACTTGCGTTGTGTCCGTAGGATTCTTGGTTATTTTCAGATTTACTCCAAAAATTTGCAGAAAATTTGGGAGACTGTTTCTTTATTGAGTGCAAACTGCATCCACATGCACCTGAGCCTATATTGGTAAAAGCGAAATGATGGGTCTTGAATATTATATCGTGTGAATAAGGAACCTTATGGCAAGGACTTCCGAGAGGACAAAAAGACATTGTCATCTTGAGGATGTCGTAAAGACATCCCTAAAACGTCCATGTCAGTCCAATAATTGATGTTTCAAATAAGATGTCTCATATTTTAAAAACGTCTTTTGGACATGAGTATATTATATTTTGAGACGTCTTTAGGAAATCAATTGGACTGATATGGATGTCCTGAGGATGTCTTTAGGAAATCTTTAATGTCTTTTTTTTGCACTGAAATCAAAAGAAATAAAAAACAATAATATAAAAGTCCTCTCCATCAGCAAAATAGGTACATAGTTTGTAAGTGATAATTTTATCATGTCGCATTTCTTTCCGTAAGTTTTCATACAAAAACTTAAATCCCCATTCAGAAATCCATAATTTTTCCATTTTTCATTTCATCTATTTTATTTTTCTCAATGTAAGTACCACTACTACTGCCGCATCCACTACTTCTGCCTCCATCCAATTCTCCTTCGTGATCATAGTCTCCATCTACATCCCCTTCATAACGACTTTTGCCCCCACAGCAACTACCGCCTCCTCCACCCCCACAACCACCACGCATTCTGCCATTGCAATAATCCTCGTGAATGGTTTCCAGCGATGTATAAGTTGTTCTATTGAAGAGCTCGAGTCTATCGTTTTCTTCTGCTTCTTCATTGCAATCACAGAAGTTGCTATCTTCAATGTCCAGATTATAATAACTTCTATGGTCCTCTTTCAGTAAATCATTCTTGGCGAAATTTCGCATTGTAAGATGACCCTCTTGCTGGTCATCGTAGGTGGTATTCTCGGCTTTATTCTTGCAGAAAGAAACTCTTCTGGCAGGGGGCGTATAATGAGGGGGTAAGGGTGGGTAAGCTAAATATTCTCTGCTTGAGTGATTAATTTTGCTCTTGGATTTAAGATTCGTTGCGGAATAATTTTCTTGTTCGTGATGTTGATGGTGAGTCAATGAAAGCGACGAGATTTTTGAGAAAAATCCGGGACTGGAAACACCTGAGTTACAACTACTTTGATTTACTTTGATAGACTTTTCAAAACTATTATTTTTAATTTTATCTTTATATACTTTTTCATAAACAAAAATAATAATATTTGTAATAAGAAAAATAAATTACATTCGCACCTTAATGCTGGTTGCGGAGGTTTCTTATTCCTCGGCCCTGCTTTATCAGCTTTGCTTATTTTGCAGTACTGTAAAAACTGATTCTGTTTTTGATCAATTTTCTCTTGAATTGAATATTGATTTGAAATACGTCGAGGACTTCCTGGCCTTCTTAGTCTTGTTTGCGAATTATTACAGTTTATATTGTTAAATCTGCGGCACACTTCCGGTATTCCAGTTGACGGAGTGCTTGAAGGACGTTCCAGTTGACTTTTGTTGCAAGACTGACAATCAAAGGTACTGTAGAAGAATATATGGTATAAACTACTGGTCAGAATTGTGTGAGTTCATATCTCTTTTTCGATGATCGTTTAAGTTCTCTTAAATTTAATAATATCAAAGATTATATTTT
>CAJFCP010000116.1:533682-578227 GCA_904066005.1 Synergus itoensis | reverse complement strand
TGCGTAAAACCATGAGAGTGAGAGAGATAGTAATATTACAGAGTTTCTCTCACTCTCATGGTTTTACGCAAAAACGCAACGAACGTAACTGTGGAAATTTTTGGCGTACGATTCAAAATCGAATTATTAATTTCATATGTATTCGATTTTGAATCGCACGCCAGATTCAGATTATAACTAACTACAACACAGATTTTTCCCAGAGCGAGAAAATCCATTTATGATGGAAAGATCACGGAAGAAGCGAGCAACGCGCTGATGAAGAGATCATGCACAGGGCTGCAACTGTTAAAACTTAAAGCAATTATCTAAACGCCGCGCGCGTAGGGAGCCAACTTTGATTTTGATCAAGAACTAGAATCTAGAAGTGCAACTGCAACCCTGTACAAACAAAAGGTTTGTCTGTATTGGACACAATTGGACAGTATTGGAGTGTTATTCAGTTGGGCAGGTTGGGCTCTGTTCTTATGTATTCATTTCTTGATTTACAAGTTAAAAAACCCTTGTGTCCGAAGGGTGCATAAATAAATTAAAGAAAAATGTTTCCCATTTTGCTACATTTGCCACGTGACTAATCTTGTATGTGCAACAGCTCCACTTTCACTTGTAATAGTACAAGTACAAACGTCAGAACAGAAAGAAAGTTGTCTCTCGATTTAAAGAGGTTAAAGAACGACTCTGGTGATGGCATCAGTCAAGGGACTTGGAAGGAATATTCCCTACTTGAGACAACAATTTGCAGCCCTCTTAGGAAACACGAGTACTAGTGTCAAGTTTATTTGCATAGTGGTTCTTTTTTCGTATTGCCTTTCCTACTCCCAGGAGGCTGTCAAAGCTCTGAGTGTCACTCCAGGTTACCTGCTGCCTCCTGCATTTTGGATATGGACAGCATTCACCTTTTGCTTTCTCGAAATTCATTTTTGGGAAGTGTGCGTAGACATTGTCACTGTGGGATTATGTGGCAAACTGATAGAACCGCTCTGGGGTGCCATGGAGATGATGACCTTCTTTGCTATTGTTAATTTTGGAGTTGCTGTCCTCTCTGCCTTGTTTTACTTGTTTTTGTACATGTGTACTAACAATACGGATTTGCTTTTCGACATTCACATCCATGGACTCACTGGTTATATCGCAGGTACTTTCAATCACATTTTTATTTACGACATTTCATGAGTGAGCAGTTATCATTAGAGTGCTTATTCGAAGAGAGATGAATTGTCAGTTAATTAGAGAGACTTTATATTGTTTTATTGAAAGTTTAAATTGTTCGAAACTTTACAATGCCAAAAATCCTATATTTCTTTTACAGGGGTCAGTGTCGCAGTGAAGCAAATAATGCCAGATCATGTTATAATAAAGACTCCAATTGGAAAGATTACAAACAGAAATATTCCGCTAATGGTCTGGATTGTCTCCTTATTCGTTTGGCTTTTGGGTTTGTTGGAGGGAACACATCCAACAATGTTTCTCAGTGGATTACTAATTTCCTGGACCTATTTAAGATTTTATCAAAGACATAATAATGGTACCCGAGGAGACATGGCCGATAATTTTACATTTGCTAGGTAATTCGAAATATTCAATAACCTAAAATTACTAATAAACTTTCATTGAATTTTTGTTTTTTCAGTTTCTTCCCAAATGTTTTACAACCACCTATTGCAGTCGTTAGTAATACGATTCATGGATTTTTCGTTCGAATCGGTCTTTGTAAAAAAGTAGTTCGAAGGTTCGATATGTCGAATGCGCCACCAGGTTTAATTATAAATTTGCCTGGTATTGATTCACATGATAGCGAAAGACGAAGGTAAATAATTTAATTTCAGTAAACTGCTTGGAAGGACTTATATCATTCTTCGGAATTTCTAAACTCTACAATTTAAAATCTCACACCCTCCTGTTAATAAATTTTTCTTTGGTAATATTTATACTATTTCATTCTGATTCTAGACAAATAGCTTTGAAAGCATTGAGCGAAAGGCTGAGCAAGGATCATGCAAAGCCCTGGCAACAAGATAGGAGTAAAAAACATTCTCCTGTTCCTCCTGCGGTTTCTGTACAGATTCCCGAACCCGTTACTCTTAAGCCTCTACCATCACCACTAATTCCGCAAATTAATGTGAACATTCATAGTCAACCTTCAACGAGTACGTGATCATCTTAAGAAGATCCACTTTCATCAAGTAGGTACGTATCGAAGCACGAAAGAGCTTCTAAAGGAAATGTTCTTATCAAAACAGGTTTAATTATTATGGAAATATTCGATAAGACGACTGAATTTTCAGACTTGTATCTATTTTTTAAAAATATTTATTAATATTGTTTACAGAATTTGCATGTAAATCAAAAATCCTTTCTTCGATTTTGAGACATAGTATCCACTTTATGAGCAAAT
The DNA here is from genome assembly GCA_904066005.1 of Synergus itoensis. Taxonomy (NCBI): domain Eukaryota; kingdom Metazoa; phylum Arthropoda; class Insecta; order Hymenoptera; family Cynipidae; genus Synergus; species Synergus itoensis. The sequence continues at coordinate 575,832 of CAJFCP010000116.1, read as the reverse complement.
TTTACACGCACCTACAAAAAACCAAAGGCCACATTGATTTATTGTATTTTAAAAATACTAGTATTATTTATCTTGCAAAACTTGTTGAATATGGTGCCATATTTGTACCAATTCATTATCTTTAGGAGATTCTAATCGAAGGTTAGCAATGAAAACTTAAGCGTCAGTTTTTAGTTATTAAAATTAAAATTCAGAAGCTCAAGTTTTCGTTCAAACGCCTATCAATGTGGCTGGATTTTGTATGAAACGATTGTTTTAGAAACGCTTTCTAGTTGAAAGGAAAGGACAACCATATGTGATCCGCGAAAAAAAAATCCTCGAAATCTTTTGTTAAAGACAAAAATGTGTGTATATACAGATGTAATTGATCTTTTAGGACAGCTTAGCATAGTAGAAATAGCACATAATCATGTTCAGATAGGTTCTTTATCTTTAGGTATAAGGAATCATTAACATCTTGCAACTCATTTGCGGAACTTGAGATGTTACGGAAATTCCCTTGTGTACATAATTTATACAACGAGAGTCGTTAAAAATTTTGTATTTATTATACAATTAAAGGCACTGAGACTCTATTATAGTGATAAATTGAAAAATCAGTTATTGACTCTTAGTGTATAGTCAACCGATTAAAAACTAATTCTTTATATACATACATATTTTTATTTTACTAGTGCCACTATGCCGTCGCACTATGGACCTTTCTGTGTTATTCTTTTCTACATTCAATAATGCTGATAATGCTTTTCGAGTTTCTCCTCTCGAAATTTTCGATGTTCGGCTTTGTTCAATTCGAAATTTTCATATGCCATAGTAGAAAAATAATATGAATTGCTATAAGTCTAAAAGAATATGTAATATTGTCTTCCTCAGTGAGAAACATGATAAAAAGTAAATTTAACGTCCTTAAAATTGATTTAATTACCCTAAAAATCAAATACAATATCGAGCCTAAATTAATTTAATTAAATTTTGACTTATTTTCCAAGGCTAATTTTTTTAATAGCTTTACTTTATCGGAAAATTACGTATAATCTTTAAAATGTTGTGTCAGTGATCACTATTCCAATTGCAAATATTTAAGCATTTAAGACTATTAAAACGAGAGCTTCGAATAGAAAATTAATTTTTGAATGTGATAATTAATAGGTGTTTTAGTTTAATAAAAATTTTTATGAAACAATTACTTGCACGTGAATCTCTGTTAATATTGCATAATTTAATATTTCATCTATAATCAAAATATATTTTTTATACAAGAAGCAAATGAGTTGTAAGTAGAGCAGAGCGTTATGTGAACTGCAAAGGGAACAAGATGCTAAAAAAGAAAGAAAGCAGTGAATAAAGTGTACAGTACAGAGACACATACTTTTATCATAAGTAAAGATCAAAGCTATTTTTGTGTTGTATGAAAATCATTCTTGAAATATCTGAGTATTTAATGTGGGTTGTCTTGATCTCGTACTTAAACAAACGCTTTTGGTCATTAAACTTTGAAATTGAATATAAAATGAAAATGAAAATTATCTCTATGACAGCGTTTACATGTTTGAGGTAAAGATATCTACTATCGATACATAAACATACAAGCATTATAAGTACAGTGTATTTAAATGTTAATATAACAAATTTTGTACATACATTACGGTTGTTACAATCTGTATGATATTAAAATCTATCACCAATTAATCTTATTAATACTGCTGTTTCGTTTTCAAAACCTTTGAGTTTAATTTATTTATGTTTAAAAGTTTTACTAATTTTTTAGAATTGGAAAATTCGCTTTACACAATTTGTTTCTTTAAACTTATGAAACTGTTTTCTTTTGCATTGATTCTTCTTTTAATTTTTATCTGAAAGATCTTCTTGCTCCTAGTTTCCATAAATAATTGTTTAGCTAGGATCATCTGAAAATTATCTTCCTAACAGTAAAAGTAAATTGACGAGGATTGCAAAAAGAAGACACTCAAAGTTAAAAAACATATTTATATTGCTGTACAAGCCCAATGACATAAGTTAGTACTTCTACACCACTCGTCTCAAAAATACAAAATCGGTGCCGATTTATCCTATTAAAAAGAAACACAGTTTCACTTCAATCAACTTATGTAATTGTCTTCAAAACTGATTCTAGCAAAATCGAAAGCGCAAAGGAAATGTTCATCTCTATCTATAAAACTGTTGTTGATGTTGCGTCCATTGAGGTTGAGGAGGAGGAGGAGGTTGTTGAGGAGGTCCATACTGAGAATCCTGCATATATCCAGAAGGTGAAGGTCTTAGCGAAGTAGGTGTCGTGGAAACATACTGTTGCTGCGAAGATTGAACATAAGGACCTTGAGGATGTTGAGGTTGAGAATAATATTGTGGATTCTGTGACACTGGCGGAGGGACATTGTAATTTCCATAATTCACTTGAGCGGGAGGAGGATTATAATAATGGTGACTTTGTTGAGAATGAATCTCATGAGTGTTCACAGGCGTGTCTTGAATAGGGACGGTAATCAAGTTAGTCCTCATAGGGGGATTATTGGGTGGAGGAGGCGCGGAGTTTTGGGAGTAACTCTGCATAGAACTCATCAATTGAGATCTGTGCTGTTGTCTGTGGTCCACAGGCTGTTGACTCACGAGAGAATTCACTCTGGGATCATTTCCCATTATCGGTTGAACCATATGAGCTGACTTCATGCGGCTATTCTGCAAAGACCCTGTCGAGACTTTTGATAATTGAGATTCCATTTCTGATTTGGAGTGTATGTATTGGGGTTGATCGACTTGCATTCCCTGAACAGTTTGTTGTGGAGCTGATATATGACGATGATTGATGTGAGCCTAGGGATAAAAAAAATATTTAAAAATAGTTATTGGCAAAGCTAGAATACTGTTCTGAAGTTTGAATTAATTTGAAAGAATTCAATTTAAAGAGAGAGAAAATTACTTGTAAATCCCTTTGGCTGAGGTACGTCCTTCTACATCCTGCATTTCCATATCTGGTACCTCCGTGTGTGCACATAAATACAGTTCCTAGGCCTGTTTGTTCTACCCTGGAAACTTTATCTAGACACCGGGGACATACTTTGTCTTCTCTCTTCGCACAAGATAGGCAAAAGACGTGTTTGCACGGAATCTGAAAGAATAATAAGTCAATAACTGGTTGTAGATCTATGTTTAGTTTTAGTTCAAGGAATAATTTTCACCATGCGTCCATAAATAAGAATAGGTTTGAGACATTTATCGCAGCAGTGAATCATCGGATTGAGAACTTTTTCTCCGATTAGGTTCACTCGATGATCCCAACGCAAACGAAGCATTGGTTCTGGAGGACCTCTGTTAATTGTAGTGAAGGTTGGAGCCTCCAGTTGGGAAATATCAGCTTCTAAGTCGAATTGCTGTTCCGAAATTGGTTGATGAATTTGCTGTGGGTCATGTAATGGCTCTGGTTGTTGCTGTTGTGATTTTTCTGGCTCTGGACCACTTGTATCCATAGGAGTTTCTTCCTGGGGTTGAATAGTTTCTTCTTCATCGCTCTCGATTACCTGATAATAATTTTTTATGTGTCAGATGCTTAATTCTTTTTTTTGTATGTCTCAATTAGTTAATATTCAAAATTCTACAATTTTAAGTTGGAAATCTTTTAATTGGAGCACTTTTAAGTCTGAAGCTTTGAAAATTTAATAATCTGTGAAATGAAAAAGAAAGCGTTTCAATTTTTAAAGGAAGTTTACTGTTTGTTTACATTTTCACGGAAAATCGCTAAGTGCAGAAAGGGACGACTGACATTTTTGGTCAAAATTAATTACATAATAATGTATTCATACCTACAGATTCGAGAATACACTCAAATGATGCGAAAATATGAAGTAGGTAGTTCCCTTTCTGCGCTTAGCTTAGCGATTCAATTGTCATTTGTGCATTTTAATCACTAAAAATTTCAACGTCCTTAATTCAAGATTATGAAGAAACAAAACATAAAAATGACCAAGATAAACATAGAAAGACAATAATTTGTAAGACTGGATAAAATAATTATAGATTTAGAAAATGCGAGAAGCTACTAGAGGGTAAAATGATATAAAAATTACAAAAGTTTTACCTTGACCGCTTTTTTGGAACGACCCCTTGCTCGACCACGAGCTCGGCCTCGAGCTCTTCCTCGGGTTCTGCCTCTCATTCTTTTGCTACCATTCTCTTCCATAACTGAAAAAAAAAACGATTTACGTTCGCCAAAACTATATATTTTCAAAAAACTCTACTCGTAAACCGTAAACTAGTCATTGACTCCAAACATCATTTCCAATTTTATTTCCGCACCGCCAGGGTTGCACGGTTACGCGTAACTTGAGGATTTTTTTCGTATGTATATGTAATATATAATTTACATACATAGTTAAGCTGCATTTACACCTCTTTTGGAAAATGTTCTTCTCACTCTACCATGTGACTGTCCCATAAGTCCGGGGGAAAATGTGTAGAAAATGTGCGAATGAGACAAACTTATGGGACAGTCACATGGTAGAGTGAGAAGAAGAACATTTTCCTAAAAGAATGCAGCTTTACATCAAAGATATTATTATGTACCAGATTACAGTAGATGACTAGATGCGGTGCTCGATTAGTTACCTATGATAATTTGATAATTCGAGGAGGCGCATCAAGAATGTAGAGGCGCGCATTCAGTTCAGGTCCCCTCGCACTTTTCTAACCGCTGCACCAATGGAAATCCCCGCTAAGCCCCCCAAAATCCTTCTGCCATTGGCTGCAATCTGGCGCGCGATTCAAAATCAAATTAAATCAATTCGATTTTGAATCGCGCGCCAAATTTTGACCAATGGCAACATTTCTCCAGCGGGAAGCCATTGTGTGCTGCGTGCGCAGGGAGCCAACTTTTATTTGCGTCACACTTCACTCCACTCACGTCAATTTGTCCTGCAGGGGCGTTGGCTGTTAAATTATTTTAAACAACGTCAGTGAGAACGCAGTGTTCTTATTTTTTAAATAGAGAAATAAGTGTTTTTAGAACTAGTACTTCAAATATGGAGTTTTCAGCTACAATATATTTATTTTTAATATGTCTAATCTCTTGGAATGGTGAGTTGAGTTTCTTATAAGTTACTTAACCTATATGTTATTGTCACTTCTATTTATTTTTAATAGTTTGCCGATAATTTACAGTTTTCATTGTACTTCACATGTAAAATTGAAACCAATAGTTATTTACATTTTTCAAATTAAATTTTAAACAATATTCGTTATAAGGGTTTTAAGGAATTTATTATAAATTTTTATTATAACTAATGAAGCTGTAATTGGCCAATTAGTGTGAATTAATGTACAATAATAAGCACGAACTTATCGTTTATGATGCTTAATTTGGAATTCGTTTTTGTATATTTTTTTTTAGAAAAATGGTTTTTGTTTTTTCAAACTCGAGTTATTGATAAATTAAATTTTTTTTTACACGATTGAAACTTACAATTTATTGCAGAGCTTGAAGCATTAAAGAGTTTTCTATTTTATATTATACATATATATATTTTCCAGGATAAAAAATACCTTTTTTTTTACAGTCCCCTTCTCATCGTCACAGGAACAAAAAGGTTGTCAGATTCCCCTGGTAATTAGAGGATCCTGGTTTTCATGGGAAACTGGTCGAAATACGTTAACTGAAATAAATGCCGAGACTATGTCAAACAGAGGGAATTGTGTTAACATGTTAGAAGAGTACCACGTTAATTATACATTTGTCTTTCATAAAGATGAATGTTACCACTGTGTAAAGTTGATTGTAAGAACAGTTAACATTCTCGAAAAGCTTGAATGTAAGTAAGAGCATAATGTCAAATAATTAAATTCTTTTATTCAAAAAATTAATTATTTTAAAAAAGATTGAATGTTTTAAATAATGTTGTTTTAATTTAGTGAGTTGCGTAAATTTACCGCCGGATGTTGAACCAACAGTGGAGAACGTTTGTAGAGGATTACGACCTGATCAGCAACTTGTTACATTATTTTCTGAAAATTATGTACCTGTTAATTGCAGATCATCTCTTGAAGGTGTTTGGCAATTTGCTTATCAGGTAATAAAATTGTTAGCTTTAATAAATTAGATTAAACTTTAAAATCAATTTATTAAATATCATACTTAATAGGGTGGCCCAAAAAACATCAATTTTTAAAAAGTTCAGGTGCACCTTCATATTTCGATTCCAAATCATGCAAAATATTACCCTATAAATTTTAGCCAAATCGGAATACATATATTTAGTGCTCCATAAATGACGTTAAAGCTTTAATAGTGCGTATCTCGGAAACTATTAGAGATAAATGACTTTAAATATAGGTCTCTGAATTTGTATTGATTTCTTCTATATTTTAAGATAATTTATGAAACTTTATTATCATAAACTATGAACAATGATATGGAAAAAACACGATATAAAAGTTTTTATATTAAATTCACCATTACTGTTTTTCACATGTTTCTATTATTGAGTGAATAAACATCTAATATATGACTGACTTTCATTATAACTATTAATAACTTTTAAAATAATGATTTTAGGAAAATTAGTAAAACATGAAAATTGTCCAGAATTTAAAAAGAAATTTTTAAAGAACTTTAAAATTTAAAAGAACTTTTTAAAAGTTGATGTTTTTTGGATCACCCTAATACTTAACTATTAATTTGTTTTCAGAATCGATTTAGATTTACAGGAGAATGTAATAATCCAGACGCCCAAATTAAATCATGTCAAACTGCAGGAACACAATTTTTGATAACGAATCAAAAGTTTAATATAACATACAAAGAATGTCCCGGAATGAAAGGGACATTCAACGGATGTAAGAAATTTTGCTTAAAATTAAAATTCTTTTGGAAATCAGTATAATTATAAATTCAAATGATAATTCAAAAATCTTTCAATTTCAGTGGTAGAGTATAGTTGTCTCGGGGATTGGTTCGTGGACAAGAATCACTTCTTCGCAGTTGCAAACACCAAAGAATCTCGAAAAGACGAGAAGTATAGGTGCTTCCTTAAAAATCGAGACGACGATCTCTATATTGGTGTTTCCATCACAGCCGAGTGCAATACTCTAAAAACTGTTGAAAAGAGTCCAGAGCGTTTGCGAATTACTCCAGTTAAGGCTGAAGTTGTCGAACCTGGATGTAGATTGCCTCAGAATATGTCGGGAAATTGGATTAATACTGCTAACATCGATGCTGAGATATTCATTAACGAAACGCATATTATCGAAACTTGGTATCCGGATGAAGGTCGATTTAGAAGAACGATTTATGTTTGTCGAGAGCAAAGAGACTCGAGAGTAATGATGGCGAGATTAACTGTTGATGGATGGTAAAGAAACTATTTATTCTTCAGAATTTCGATATAATTTACCTCCAAAATAATGTTTCTCCTTTTAACTAGATTTTTTTTTACAGTCAGAAGGATTACGTTTGCTTTGACTTTGTACCCCAACACCATAATGTAATTAGATACAGACGTGGAATTGCAGTGATAAAGGACGATTTCTCCACTGTTTGTTCCTGGGTTCAGTTTCCTAATCGAGAGGACTGGAAATTTGATTTATTCCTCGGTAAGTTTTGATTATTTCAAATTTGACTCAAATTTGATACTTGAACTTTTAATTATCCGTTCCTTTTTATTTTAGCTCAACAACCCGTACCAGTGAGATGTCCGGTTGCAGGAAAATTCAAATTTGAGCAGAAAGGAGATGTTTTATTCGAAACGAGAATTCTTGGGGGAGTTACCCTTTCGCCACGTCCAAACCTTTATTGCAAACAAAACATATCTGACTTCTCGGTCTGTGATACCGATCAAAAAGAAATTGCTATTGACGAAACTTATTGCCTCACTGTCGATCATTTGGGAAGACCGGTTGATATTTACAGTAAATTAATCTTCATTTTATTTATCTAAAATATTATTAGATTTTAATACTTGCAAAAATGTTAACTTACTCTGCTCTTTCCTGCTTTTAGGTGAACCCGATTACAAAATGAAATGCATCGGATTCTGGAAGGAGAATTTAAAATCGTATTTGATTACTTATGACGAATTGGATCCGTACAGCAAATATCGATGCTGGGTTTACCAGAGAGCAGATTTAAACAGAGTTCTTATGTCTCAAGCGATCGGTCCTTTCTGTGATATTAAACAGGACGTTACGAGTTATAATTACACAGAGGGAGCTGCAGTTGCTATAATGATGGAAGTAAGTTTCTCACAAATGAGAGTATGTATTAATTTTTCAATAAAAACTTAGTATAGAGTTAAATCTCCAATCTTTTCTCATATTCTTTTTTCAGGAATACGAACGTGAAAGAGATCAGTGTCCAATGCATTTCGATGATGGAAGTAATCCTTGGGTTCACACTGAAAACTACATCAAAATCTTTCACTTTGGAAGCTCTGGTGCATCTACATTTTCACCAATTTTTTCACTCTTCATTGCCTTGATTGTTTTTTTAGGTCAAATAGGGTAAGAACTAATTTTAGGTTTAGGCGAAACGAATTCATGAGTCTCATTTAGCGAGTTTTCTTCCATGGATTCTGAAGAAAAATAACTGAGATTATTTCTCATTACGATTTAATCCGTCCGCAGTACGAATAAAAATAGATTTCCATATATGGAAAGTTTTTATACTTAAAATTTAAGTTGTAAATCACGTGATTTATAATTTTGTATAGATTTTTAAAACCACTGAGTCAGATAATATTAGTCACGAGAAGAAGAATGAGTAGTGAATTTTAAATTCAGAAAAATTTAGAAATTAATTTTTCGAAAATCTTTTAATTTTTAGTATTAAAAAAAAAACTAAAGCTATACTATATTAAGATATTCCAACTGTGTTCCAATCTAGTGCCTTTTGATACTTATTTTTTAGAAGCAGATAACTATGTTGGCTTTCAGAATGTTAACAAAAAACAAAGAAATATATGAAAGGCATCTTTTAAAGTGCCTTACTATGTAATTTGCACAACCAGAACAGTCAACTCTCCGTCCGCACGATATTTATTATAATATATCGATAGTTTTACTTAGAAATATAGGTTTTAAGAAATGTCGTCAGGTAGTTTTTTAAAAACTAAACGTTGAATTTAAAAATTTTAAATCATAAAATGAATGTCCCTTTATTTTATTTAAAAATAGTTATTATCTTTTTAAAATGACGAAATTGTTATTATTGACAATCAGAAAAGCAGTTAACTGAAAATTTTTTATACTCAAGATTTTATATTTCCTGAACTTACGTACAAATTTTAAGAAAGGAAACTTTATAGATTGATTAATTTTATTTAAAAAAAAATAAAATAAAAAAAACAAGTTATAATTATAATGTGTAGAAATTATTTTGTAGGAAAAGAAATTAACAATGTTTTAGTGTTAAAATTTATTTTATTTTTTGTTTCTCAGCGAGTAATTATTTCAGCTTGTAAAGTGTCAAAAACTATAAATTTGAGAATAAATGTGAACTAGAAAAGTGACTTTTGTGTAATTTTTAATGCACGAACGTATAAGTAAATTTATACTTTTTAGATATTAGATAAACAATAAAAATAGATAGAGGATGATAAGTGTAAAATTATTTATTGCAATATTCAAGATTACTGATTAAATTTATTGAAATTAATTTTAAAGAGGGGGTACTCCTATTTATATCTTGCCTAAAAATGTGCTGGGAGTTAATTGAAATGACTTTTTGTCTGTTGGACTCCAACAGCCTTAAATATCAAGAAAATATGTACCTATCAGGAGTGTATCTAATAATCATAAATAAAAGATTACAGGATTATTATTGATTTGTCTTTACTTATTAGGAGGGGATATTCATATATAAATAATGTTGAAAACATATTAACTTTACTTATTATTTCAAGTTGAATACTCCGAAACGTAAAATTCAGGATGGATCATCGAATTCGGGGTTTTGTTGTCCTATTCGTCATTTTCACCCTACACCCCTTTACTTTTGGTAAGAGATATTCAACTAAATTATCTAATACATACCTTCTTATTTCTGAGAGACTTATTTATCACGAGACTCGAGCTCAATAGATGAGTTTTAAAAAAATTAATTAAAAATCGGCACATTTAAAAAAATTCTTAAACTTTAAATTTTAAAGAGACTTTATATGCATATAAAGGATTGCAAAAGATTTTTCAAAAGTTATTTTCAAGAGATTTTTGTGAATTACAAGGAGTTTTGAAATATTTTTAATGATTTTAAGATATACTTGAAATTTTTTAAAATCATGGTATATGCAATTTGTTTTTATATATTGCAAGAGAAGAAAGAAAGCATTATTTATCGTTTCGATAAAAAAAATCGATCGTCATTTATGCAACCTTATCTTAATTGTGTACAGCATAAAAGGAAAAATATGATGAAGATCAGTGAAATTGATTTTAGTCCTAACAATTAATTTTTTATAGTCTGATGCGTATATTAAGTGTGTTCAGTAGCCGTGTTACAATAAATATTGTAAATCACGAATATTGTGACTTATCGGTCCCCTATAATATATTTACTCTTCTAGAACTTGTACAATATAATTTGTATAACACGACGAATCCGAAGTCTATCTCGAAGATATTGGTAATCGCGTTTATTATATATCACACAATAATCCCAGCAGATTGTAAAGGTTCTAAAAATAAATATGTCGTATTATAACAGCTAGGTGATCGAAAAGCCACATCAATATCCGCGATTCACGCAATATTTATTGTAACGCGGCTACTGAATAACACATTTTCTCCGTGGTATGTTTATATGTAGTTGAAGCAGCTTCATTGAAGAAAATCGACCCAACGGAAAACTGCAATAATGGAAAACATATTGTAAGACATATATACTCATCTTTGCTATTTTTGTATGAAAATTTCGCTTAGATCATATTTATTATATTTATCTTTATTTATCTTTTGCAGTTGGCGGTCCCAGCAGCAGACGAACCTATAACAACTGATCATGTATCTGTGAAGATCAGCGGCATGAAAGCAATTTTAGACAACGGATTGATTAAAGTAGCTTTTGAAAGAGATGGCACTGTTTCTTCCTTATACATGATGAATGGCATGAAGAATCTTGTGAAAAATGTAGGTCTTTATCAAAGCTTTTACCTTGACTGGCACAACGGCACCTATAACCGATTTTCTCCCTCTTCTCTTCAAGTGCTTAGCAAATCCAATGATCGTGTTCACATTATGTATACGCAAAACAGTCCTGGCATGGTTAAGCTTGAATATCATTACATAATGGAGCAAGGTCTCAATGGTTTCTATACATATGTACATGCCTCAAACTATGATAATGATCCAATAACTTTCAGCCAATATCGAACAGTCTATCGATTTGATCCTAAAGTTATGCTTCAGGCCACTAATGGTGTTCAAGAGGGAACTATTCCATCCGAAAGCGAGTTTAAAAAAGCAAAACCAGTTCAGGATGCAACATGGCAGCTTGCGGATGGTACTTACTACAGTAAATATGATTATGCAGCGTACATTCGGAAAACACATTACCAGGGGGTATTTGGAAATGGATATGGCGCTTGGCTCCTCTCCGCGAGCCGAGAGTATCATTCCGGAGGTCCTTTAAAACAAGATCTAACAGTTCATGAGGCCGCTTTGATTTTGAATGTTCTAACGGCAGGACACTTCGGAACACCTTCTCTAACAGCCCCCTTAGGATTTTCGAAAATTTATGGTCCTTGGATGCTTTATTTCAACGAGGGGACGGATATTGAGATGAAAGCTGATGTAATTCGTCAGTCTAAGGTAGAACAATCTCTCTGGCCGTACAAATGGATGAATGAGTCGGAATATCCATTAAAACGAAGTACACTCGAAGGTAAAGTCTTTAGTCCTATTCGAAGCATGGTTGTACTTTCATCCTCCTTGACTGAAGAGTTTGATCTGCAAGTACTTGGCTATTCTTACTCTACTGAAACAGACGAGAATCGTGATTTTCTACTAGAAAATATCAGACCCGGAACATATAAGTTGACAGCATACCCCATAGAAGGATTTGGAATTGGTTTCCAGACTGAAAAATTGATAACGATCGTTGAAGGTCGGAATGGAGTATCCTTGGATTTATCGGTACCAATGAAAGTCAAGTGGTCTATTGGTGAAACAAACAGACGATCAGACTCGTATCGTTACAGCAATGAATCACGCAATTATCTCTGGCATACACTACCTCCTGCGGACCTGGAATTTCAAATCGGGAAAAGCGACATTCACTCAGATTGGTATTATGCCCAAACAAAACCGGGAACTTGGAGTATTAGATATAACGATTCTCCAAATGGTAAAAATAGAATTTTAAGAATTGGAATTGCAGCAGCAAGCAACATTGCACCCGCTCCTCCCAATGATCCGGGATTTCCAATTATAACAGTAGGTTTCAATTGCAATTTAATGAAACAAGTTACAAGTGTATATGCTGGTTGCAGTCTAAGGAGAGAATTTCGGTATGAAAATGATCATAGCATTTATCGAAGTGCATCACAAAGCGGTAACTTTTATGCAGAAACTATTATAATTCCGTCCTTTATGGTACTTGAAGGTGATAATCTGATTCAATTAACACTTCGTCAAGGTTGTGTTATGTATGATAGTATCAATTTTTCAAATGAAGAGTAGATTTGGGATATTGTACTATATGTAATTGATGACATATATTATGTATAATATGTTACATATATACATATATAAAAATGGTTATGAACTTTTATTTTCTGTGGAAGAAAAATAATTTGTAATTTTAAATATAAAATTTCTTAGATCGTAAAGTTTATTTTTGGAAGAGCAAAGTCAGTAAACAATGTTTTAGGAATAGAATAAATTTTATTGTTAAACATATCCGATGATTAAATAAATGGTACATTATTTAAAGTTAATAAAAAGTTAACATAAAAGAGAACTACGAATGTTTTGCCGTTATTTTTAATTTTTAAGTCTAAAGTACAGCTAAGAAAATAGTATTAAACAACAATTCACAAACTTAGTTTCTTATTATGTACACTGTAGTTACTTAAATATTTAAAAAATTTAATTTGTCTTATCAAAATCAAAATTCAGGGCTACGATAAAAAAAGTAATATAAACAATTATACGCATTAAAGAACTGTGACAATAAGTTATAAAATCATACCGTCTTTTTCTGCGTTTTCTTAAATGCAAATTGAGTCTTTGTGAGTTGTGGCCCGGAACTGTCGCCTATCTCATCAGCAGGCACTTGGATGATTTCAATCATTTTCACTAATTTCTTCTTCTTTATCCTAGAACAAAGAAAGAAACACAAGAATCATTTAGGATTAAATAAGCTTTCTTTGTAAAATTTCTAAAGAGCAAGAATTTCAACTACATATGTGTGTACAATTAAAATTTACCTGAGTGACACTCGATCGTGATTACGTTGAAAATATAACTTCATTGGACTAAGTCACAAAATGATCAGATCCAAAAATAGAATGGCTTCTCCTGATGTGCCCGCATGAACGAACAAAATATAAGTTGAAGGAATTATAATTTGATGAAATGTCACAGATTTTGCTCTCTTACATGCACTGTAAAAAAAATCGTATGCAAATATTCATTACGCCTATAACTATTCTTTTTACACTAATTTGTGTAATTCTAGATTAATTTTGGCGATTTTCAAAAATCACTGATATTTATATATATTTATTTATATATAAGCCCCATGTGGCTTTACTTGCATGTGGACACAAATAAATTTAATCAAAATATCAAAAAAATGCTTACTTTTTGCTAAGAGTTTCGATTCCTTTTAACTTCAAAGGCATCTTTGAAAAGATTGAATACCTTTAATCACTTCGTCACAATATGGCGGCTGACAACAACTGACTGAAAAACAGCTGACAAGCCAAAGAATTAGGGGCGCCGAAGGCGCCTTGATTTTTAACACGATTTTTTATAGTTTTATAATACTTCTATTTCTATAATGCTTCTATTTTTATATCAAAATTTCGCACAGGGGCGCAACAGAAGCTAAGACCAGCCCTGATTGACGTCTTACAGGTTAGCTTTTGGTCAGTTTCCAGTCAAAACAAGTCAAAAACAGTCCGTGTTCCAAATGTTCCAATAATTCCAAACGTTCCAAATTCCAATTCGTTCCAGTGTTCCCAATTCGTGTTCCTACTCAACTGCTCATGCAACGCACTTCGGCATCTGATTGGTTGCTATTCGCGCGCAGTTTAAAATGCTAAACAATTTTAAACTTCGCGCGAATAGCAACCAATCAGATGCCGAGTACGACGCATGCGCAGTGGCCCCAACTGGAGCCCTGTACTCTACTGCGCATGCGTTGAACTCGGTATCTGATTGGTTGCTATTCGCGCGTAATTTGAAATGCATAATATTTTTTAGCATTTCAAATTGCGCGCGAATAGCAACCAATCATGCATGCGTAGTTGATAAGGGGCACGAATTGGGAAAACTGGAACGAATTGGAATTTGGAATGTTTGGAATTATTGGAACATTTGGAACACGGACTGTTTTTGACTGGAAACGCTGGAAACCATGGAAACTGACGAAAAGCTAACCTGTAAGACCATGTCTGACATGTCTCAGCCAGACTGCATTGTGTTTAGCATGGTGTTTAATGTGGTGTTTAGTGCATTGGCCAGAGCGCCAGAGTGATCAGGAGTGATTAGTAGTGACGGTCAGTGACGTTTGGTGACTGTAGCTAGTGTAGTCAATGATTTCTATGTTATACTCAACATAGGTTATATTTTCTAGACGCATTTTTATTTCTGTATATGTAATTTCGTAAATTGTTACTTATCAAGGAAACTACTCCAAAATGATATTATTGCGAATTTGTTTCATTAGTCCTTATTTATATCTTCTAGTAAATTTATAAAAGGACTCAACCAGTTATATATGCTATATATTTCCAAACTCTTGTTGCTCCCGTCTACTACTGACAATTTTCCATTGTGCATGTGTACACAACGTGCGTGCATATTATTACTAATAAAAAGGTCGTGGAGACTGTAATCAGCATTCATACAAAGAGGAATTTGAGATAATTAATATGCATACATTCACCAGAGATGTTCCATGTTCTGTGGACTATATTGGTCAATTTGTGAATAAATTTTGTCCATGTCGACAATCCACCCGATTATTATGGCACAAGGGTGTTATTTTGGGACTTACCTACATGGCATATATGTGTTACCACCTGACTCGAAAACCTATATCGGTTGTTAAAAATGTACTGAGTGTAAATTGTAGTAGTTTAGTTCCACCTCCGGATGTTCCTGTTAATTCTAGTAATCGAGATACTTGGTGTGATTGGGCACCTTTTGGTAAGCATTTTTGTAAATAATAAAGAACTGAAGGCGATTGGGGGGAATTGAATTTCTTTATTTTGAATTCTATTAAAATGGGCTCAATTTTATTGTACTAACTAAAGCTTCTATGGTCAAGGTTATTTTAATAATTGCTTGTCGAGTACTACACTATCTTGTTTGGCAATCTAGATAACAAAAGAAAAAATTATTTCTTATTGCATCTTATTTTTATCTCTATTGTATGTTTTACATTTTTTTTAAATTTTAATCTATTTTTTATTTGTATATTTTTGTTACAAGATATTTTTCTTTCTCTTTGTTCTTGAGCTATCATAACTGCCTTTATCGCTAAAACCTGTGATTGGCATTAATACGAGTAATATTTAATTACTTTGTAATTGTGGAATTTCAAACGAAAGCATTCAGAATCATTTTCAGGTAGGAGTTCCTTAAAAAAGTCAAAATAGTAATTCCGCTGAAATTTAATTTGTTTTTGAATTCATTTAGATAAGAAATTTTTGTGCATAATGAAAAATTAAATTGTTGAAACGTTCATTGTAAAGTTTTTAAATCTATTTTCATTATATAGACTTTAAACTGAAATTTTTTGTCAATTTTTCTCTGATTAGGCGTCTAAGTCCACTAAATCTTTAATATTAAAAATCACTACATCTTCGCGTGCACGTTTTGCGTATTTATTTAATCACGTGTAACAACTCTAAATCCCTGATAAAGTCAGTCTAACCCATCATCTGATAATAGACTTTTTTATCATTTAGTTATTAAGCAATGAATGGTTTTTCTCTTTATCACAATTTTTAACAAAAGGCACAATACGTATACATACATAATTGTAAAATCTATTAGTCTCCAGTAAAATTTAATAATAAATATTATTTATATATATATATAATTAATAAATATATTTAATAATAATTAATCAATATTCTTGTGAACCTTTTAACGTTAAAATAAATATTTCTATTCCAATATTAATTATATTTTTTCTTTATTATGTTTTAGATTCTCATGATGCACCAGCATTACTTGGAACACTGGACTCAGCATTTTTATTCGCGTATGCTGGTGCCATGTTTCTTAGGTATATTATAAAATATTTCTGGATAAATTTAAATGAAATTTCTAAAGTACTTTAAGCTTGATTTAATACAATAGAAAATGAGAACATAGAAGTTTTAATATGTATTTTATGATTTATTCATTCATAATAGCGGGTTCGTTGCTGAGCGGGTGAACCTTCGTTATTTTCTTGCCCTCGGAATGTTAACATCTGGTATTTCATCTTATTTATTCGGAATAGCAAGAGCCTACAATATACACGACCTTTCTTATTTCGTCTTAGTTCAGGTTTGTACCAACTTTATCTCGTCTATTACTATTATGTATTTATTTTTTATTATTTCAACCTAAACTTTTCTAATTAATTATTTATCATTTAAATTACATACCCTTTTTTAGGCCTTTGGTGGAATTTGTCAAACGACGGGCTGGCCAGGGGTAGTAACAGTCGTTGGAAATTGGTTTGGAAAAGGAAAGAGAGGTTTAATCTTTGGCATTTGGAATTCGCATACTTCTATAGGAAATATTTTAGGCACTGTAATTGCCGCTGAATATGTCGAGACTGATTGGGGATTAAGTTTTATAGTACCGGGAGTCATAATGGGCGTTTGCGGTTTTATCATTTTTTTATTTTTAGTACCTAGTCCCGAAAATATCGGATACACGCCACCTGGACCTCTCGGGTACAGGAAAATTGATGCTCCTGGAAGTTCGGACGAAAGTAATGCTGAAGATGCAGAAGCACACAACAGTGAAGAAGATGTAAGTTGAAAAATGGTATCCTAAGAAAATTCAAGAACTATTCCTGTAATGAATGAGAGGTTTGCATGATAAGATACTGTGCTATTTGTCACTAATATAATTAAGGGATGTGGATAATACATCTTGATTAGATAATCCCGAAAGCTGTAGATTAATGCTTAGATTTGGCGGAAGTAGATTTTGCTGAACAACTTTTATCTATGCACTATCTGTATAATATGTATGTAGATAATACAGCATGCTGTATATTAAAGTAGAAATCATCATTTCCTATACTGTAGGCAGTGGCTTATCGGCGTGGCTGGCATCAACAAAATGATATCAGTGTAAGTGCATGTCTTACTTTTTTTTTTTCAGAATTCAATATGACTAAATGTCGAAGAATTCAAATTTTAGATTGTCTATTTTTTCTATCCTTTGAATTGGCATGTTTAAAAATGTGTTACGTTATTTTTTAAAGGTTTCTTGTCTCAACACAATTTTTTTTTATTTGAAATCATTTAATAATATAGCATTTAATCATTTTAAAAGGATTTGGCAAACGAACGATCTGAAACGAGTCCTATGCTCTGCATCAACAGACCAAATTCAAAAAATGAAAGGCCAATTGGATTTATAGGCGCAATCAACATTCCAGGAGTGATCGAGTATTCTTTCTCATTGTTTTTCGCTAAACTCGTCAGCTACACATTTTTGTACTGGTTGCCACTCTACATTGCTGCTTCAAGTTAGTATTCCTATTTTTATATTTAGTCTTTCTGCAATTTCCTCGCTTTGTAATTTTTCTCCTTATTTAAACGATTTTTTGCATAAGAAATGAAATAAGAAATTGATTTTTATTTATTACAGCAACATTAAAAGCATCTGAAAGCGCCCATCTTTCGATTTTATTCGATGTTGGAGGAATTGCAGGCGCTATAATAGCTGGTATGCTATCGGATTATTCAGGAATGAGCGCATTAACTTGCTCTGTTATGTTGACTCTTGCTGTCCCCACGGTAAATGCACCATGAAAAAATTTTAAGTTTTTATTTTGATGAAGAAACCTGGTGGTTTAGCTTATTTATTCAGACATTTTTTCAGCAAAATGATACTAATAGGTTTAATTAGTTTTTCCTAGTTTTTCAATTTTAATATAATTTTCTTCTTAGCTCTTCCTCTACGACTATTTGGGACACATCAGTTATGGAGTAAACGTGTTATTATTACTAATAGCAGGATTTTTAGTAAATGGACCTTACGCACTAATAACGACTGCAGTATCAGCTGATCTAGGAATGCATCCCTGTTTAGGTGACAGTTCGCGAGCTTTAGCTACTGTCACTGCAATTATAGATGGAACAGGCAGCATCGGCGCTGCTGTTGGTCCTTTATTAGCAGGACTTATTTCCGGATATTACGGATGGCACAACGTTTTTTATATGCTTATGGCTGCTGATATTCTCGCGCTATTGGTATGTCATGAATATTTTTTTTTCTAAGATCGACAGTAATTTATTGTAAGAAAATATTATTTTCAATCTTTGAACTTTGAATTTATCATTCCCTCTCATTTCAGCTTCTTACGAGATTAGTCTACAGGGACATAAGAATGCTCATTCAAAGGAGATGGACCCTTTGACAACGAGCCTATTCTAACTAATAATAATAATTGTAAAATATTAAAGGGAAGTCACTCTGTAAAATTACAGTTCTACAAAAATGTATTATTTTACTTACTAGAATATCACAGCGCGCTTCACGCGCCTATATAATTACTTCAAACGACAACGCACTTGTGACGATCCCACGTGACCATCTCTTTAATAAAATGCGGACACTCGACAGTTCATGTCTTTTTTAAGAAAGGAAAGGATTCTAGTGAAAGATGTAAAAAAATGTATCGTACAGTATATTTTTATTTACTAATGAGAGTGATATACGTTTAGTTTACTAGAATAAATCAATGGAAATGTTCTTTGACAAAAATTAGATACATTGAGAATAAGACAGTATATTTCTTGTAAATAAATCGAACAGTTTAATGTTCAAATGGTCTTTTTTTTAAAGTAAAAATACATATTTTCTAAAATATATTTATGTATTGATTCTTTTTAAAAGCATTTCATCAAAATTAATATTAATAAATTAATGAATAAAGTGGAAATAAGTGGGACAATTTTTAAGAATAAAAGACAGAAAAGTAATATTTATTACCTATGAGGAGGGTTTAGGGGATTCCAGTTGGGATTATATAACTAATAGAGTCCGCAAATTCACCCCAAGCAGCTCTGTGTGTTTGAAATATTGCAATCCACGCTCCAAATGCTATTGAAAATAGCAGAGTTCCTACTGCAGAAAGTATCACATCTGAAAGGAAGTAAAATCTCTTATATTTCTTAAATTTTTTTCTTTGAATATGTGAAAATAATTACTTACATTTTCGTATTTGTTTTTGTTCTTCGAACGTTGGTTCTACAAATGCTTGTCTTGAAAACCAGATTGCGTTTACGGCCCAAAGAAAGGGAAGCATCGCAAATCCCGCTGAAAAATATAATGGGGCATTTTATTTTTTCGAAGCTGTAATAAAAACATTTTCGATAAAAATAAGTGTAATTTTTACAACATTTTTAGTGTTGACCGAATTTAAAAATTAGATGTTTACTAACCTCAATATACAAGTTTTAAAAATAAACTTTACCACATAATTTCATTAAAACTTAAAGAAAGAGAGCTTACCCCGAAAATACCATCGGCAAAGGATTAATTTTTTATCGTTTGGAGTTTTTGACAGATCCATTGTTCTTAGCTTATGAGAGATTTATGAAAATTCCTTTGTACAAGTCGTTTCCTGTCCGTGTTCCAAATGTTCCAATAATTCCAAACATTCCAAATTCCAAATCGTTCCAGTTTTCCCAATTCGTGCCCCTTATCAACTACGCATGCATGATTGGTTGCTATTCGCGCGCAATTTGAAATGCTAAAAAATATTATGCATTTCAAATTACGCGCGAATAGCAACCAATCAGATACCGAGTTCAACGCATGCGCAGTAGAGTACAGGGGCTCCAGTTGGGGCCACTGCGCATGCGTCGTACTCGGCATCTGATTGGTTGCTATTCGCGCGAAGTTTAAAATTGTTTAGCATTTTAAACTGCGCGCGAATAGCAACCAATCAGATGTCGAAGTGCGTTGCATGAGCAGTTGAGTAGGAAGGGTAGGAAGTAGGAACACGAATTGGGAACACTGGAACGAATTGGAATTTGGAACGTTTGGAATTATTGGAACATTTGGAACACGGACTGTTTTTGACCTGGAAACTGACCAAAAGCTAACCTGTAAGACGTCAATCAAGGCTGGTCTTAGCTTCTGTAGCGCCCTTGTGCGAAATTTTGATATAAAAATAGAAGTATTATAAAAATTCTTATTTTGCGTTATATTACTTTGGCCTCCTTATGTCTATTCTCCATGAGTATTGAGTACTAGTCCCGTGGTGTTGTAGAGCATGTGTAGAGTGTTCCCATCCTGAAATCCGCGTGTTTCGGATTTTAAAATAAACTGATTGTGTATATTGTATTTTTTTTTTCATAAATAAAATAAAAATGAGTAGCAACGAATCTAACTCAGAAGCTCATTCTTCGGACGAAGAGGTAATAAGATCAATAATTTTGAATAAGCTTGTATGTTGTTTGAATTCTAACCTAACTTTCTCTTACATGTTTAGCTGCAAGAAGCATTTGCAAAAGGATTATTGAAGGATGGATTAAACACTGTAATCGAAATTGAGAAGAACGAGCACAAGAATAATGTGGTAAGTAAATTATTAGTGGATTATTAAGTTTAAAATAACTGGTTTTGGACTTTTTTGCTACACTTGTATAGAAAGGAGTTGACGTACATACTCATCAATGTTCTAAAAGTACCTAGAAAAAGATTAGTTATGATTACCCTAATTTGAGTTTACATGTATAGAACTTGAATTATTTTAGATCTATATGATATAGAAGAAAATAGTATGAATAGTCTTATATTTAAAATTGTTATACATTTCAATAGATGCAATTTGTTTTAATTTTTTCAGAAAGCAATGAAGGAGAAACTAAACCAGATGGTCTTGAGGCTTCCTTGGGTAGAAAGGCTGGACCTCATAAATGCCCCAGCACCTCTTGCACCTGAATTGGTATTGCAGATGCAAGAACAGGAAATTAGACGTGCAAAACAACTTAAAGGAAACAAGAAACTTGAACAATTCAACCCTTCTGAAGATCCAGTTCTCAATGATTTTCGCAGAGAAACCATGTTTCACAGACAAGCACAGGGAGCCGTCGTCGATGGAATCGCAAGATTAAAAAAACTTGGACTCCCAACAATTAGACCCGACGATTATTTTGCTGAAATGGTTAAATCTGACGAGCACATGCAGAAAGTCCGACAGAACTTGCTGAAGAAGCAATTTGAGACTCAACGTTCCGAGAAAGTGAGGCAACTTAGGACTCAAGCTAAAGTTGGAAAACAGATGCAAATTGAAGCCACTTTGAAGAAACACGCTGAAAAGAAGCAAATGTTGGACGAAATTAAAAAATATCGAAAGGGAAAAAGGCAAGACCTCGATTTCTTGAACGACAAGAAAACCTCACATAAGTCTTTGAAGAAAAAATCAGAGGCTAAGAAAAATATGAAAAATAAGAAATTTGGCTTTGGAGGTAAAAAGAAAGATTCCAAGCGAAATACAAAAGCAAGTTCTGCAGATGTGTCGGATTATGGTAGCCAATTCAAATCTGGTATAAAAGGGAAAAGAGGAAGTAAACAAGCAAATCGTCCTGGGAAAAATAGAAGGCAAAAAATGAAGAATAAAAAGTGAGGATTTTTTAAAATATAAAAAATTTGATTAAAAACTAAGCTTTAATAAAATTCTCTGTTATTTTATTAGAAAGAATTTATTGATAGGTATGAACAGTTAAAAGTTGATCGAAATTCGTTTCAGATTAACTAAGCTCAATGTCATCGAGAATATTTAACTATTTTTTACACACGAAGATAATAATTTTCGTCATAATTGTTATATTTATTCCATATTTGCTTTTCGCACAAAGTTAAAATCTTTCGAAGACCTTCCTGTCTTTTTCCTACTTTTTCAACAAAAAAAAAAAAAAAAAAAAAAAAAAGCAACTTCGATCATATATGTATATGTATATATATATATATATATATATATATATATTTAACATTTTTTCCTTAAAGGAGAAGCTCATGCCATCCAATTGTCAGCAATGTTTTTGTAAACTCAAACTTATGTTTCGTACTATTGTTAATAGCCTATAAAAAGACAATTGAGAAGAAAAAGAACCCCGTATGTTCTGCTTAAGTTTATGAATATGAATGTAACTGCGCACATCAATAATATTCGCGTCATCTTCAGGATAACATAATTATATTTTTGCATAGGTTAAAAAGATGAATTGACTTTGGGATTAGAACGACAGAGAATAATCGTGCATTTCGATGTTTTCGTGCGAACGCTACGCGTTAGACCTAATGACTCGCCAGGAATTAATCCAGGCACTCAAAGAACTTGTTTAATAAATCCTCTGAATTGCGAAAATAAAAAATAAAATTTTATGACCTTCAATCGTTCATTTTTATCGAAAATTTCAATTTTTGAAGATTTGTTAATTTTCAAAAATAGAATTTATCCGTGGATTTGCATACATATTATGAAGTGGAAGAACCAGTTATTTTTCTAAATTCAGTTTTCAGTGAAGAGTCTTGAGAAAAGATAGCCAGAATTTTGAAAAGTAGGAAAAAAAATAATGTATGCAAAATTTGTTCTTAAAGTACATTTTCAAATATATTTTTATTTAATGTAACAAGATTTTTAAACTTCAGCTAGGTTTATATTTAACATTCTCAATGAACAAATTTTGACTTGACAGGTAGCTTCAATTTTCAATTTCCTTATTTACTTTTTTAGATTTTCTATTTTAATTTTAACAAATATAGGTAAAAAGTGATTCAAAAATTTAATAAGAATTGAATTGATGCCGAGGCTATAGGCCAATAGAAACACATCAGTGCCACAGCTTTCGAATTTATTCAATTAATTTCTTCGTAACACATTCCTCAGTTGAGTCTATTACATAAATGTGATATGTACATATAGTAATCTTTCTCTACATTTATTATGCAATTTAATATCTGGTTCTGGAGATTACTACTTTATCCTTATACGCTAATTTACAGAAAAACGTTTATGTAAGATTTTAGCACAATATATTTATAATTTCATAATACTTATTCAATATTTGTTTATCTTCTGGGGACTTAAAATATTTATAAATAAATCTGAATTATTAAATTGTCTGAAATTTTCTCTTGAAGAAAATGAAGAGATCATAGATTCCATTTCCTCAGTTCTTATACCTATATAACTAACTGTATGGTAACTATATATGTATATGTATAGCAATCGCTAAACTTGAACCTGACTGACACTTTAATTCGATAAGGATATTAAAGCATCTATCGTGATCACTCGTGAACTTTGACATAAGCAAACCTATTAGGGAAATAGTATTAATTAATTATTGAATAAGAAAGGTTTTTTAAAATATTTTAAAATATTTTTGAACCCATATAACATTAACAGATGTATTTTTTAAAGTCTGATAGGTTCCCCGTGTCTATTTGGTACGTTTTTTATTCTACCTTCTTTTATTTTCCTCAAGTGTACTAAAAAATAATGTTTTCTTATCAATATATTCTATATTTTATATACATTAGTATCTTCTATATTTACATACATATTTCGAAAACTTAAAAACACCTACAACCTTTTTCACATGGAAAAAAGATACTTGATCAAATTTTCTAGTTAAATATATGCATGAAAAATTCAAACTCGAAACGTTTTTTAAAAGCACTCAATGGCCAAGAAAATCGATCGCTAGAATATAATGTAATGTAATACATGCAACCCCTCAATTTCTTGGGCTCATTTTATAGGCAAATATCTAGTATTTATCACAGGTCTTCATCTATTCAACCTTATTTTTTCAACTATTTTGAAAATTTGTCACCTCTTTACCTTTTTCAATTGATTTTTGCAACTAAAACTTATGAAAAATAATTAACTTTCGAAATCGTTAAACTTTTCTAAATTTTTTTTAAATCGCTTCAGATTCTTTAAAAACAATTAAAATCACTTAAAATATTTTGAAATCTTTATTAAAAGTTCTTGAAATTCCTTCAATTTGAATTCTTAATTTTTATTTTATTGACTTAGTTAGATATTGTAGGTAATTTTTTTTCTTGTAGCCATGAAAATTTTTAAATATTTCCGTTTAGTTGGTTTCAATTGTTTGTCACCTAGGTATACTATTTTTACTAAAAAATTCGCCTATTCATCTTTTTTAATGACAATAAGTTTTTGTCAGATTATATAGAAATTAGTCCAAGAAGTTAAAAAAATGTTCATTATTTGGAAAGTTATTGATATTTTAATAATTAAGATTTGACATTTTTTTCAATATCTTGTTGAAAAATTGATAAAGTGACCTAGTGTCCGTCCTGCTAGGCTCATTTTAAGCAGAATTTTTATATAGGATTTTGTACTAAAGAATAATCCTATATTGTAGGATACAAAAGACATGTCTCTGATGGGATTGACTGTGTCATATGACAAATCGAAGGTCTTGCACGGTTATAAGTAGACAACGAATCACATAAAATATTTTGATATATTATATATGTATGTTGAAAGTTCCGCCTTCATCACGGTCATCGCATCTTCATTATCCATCACCAATTCACCATCAAGCCTATTTAAGCTAACTCAGAAACAGAAAACGTACCTCTGCATGAAGTACCACCACCACCATCACCAGTTCTCCACCAGGAGGGACTCATTATACAGACCGGTTAACCAGTCGGCGCAGGAAGTGGAGGACTAGGCAGGGGATTTTTCAAAACGATAGCACCGTCCACTGGCCAACCAGACCATGCAAAAATCAGCTTCTGAAAAGGCCACGCCAGAAAGTAGTAGGAAGGGTCGTGCAGAGTTATATGCAACCAGATAAGTATAAAGCCGAGTGCAGAGACGTTCTTCGGACTTGGAGATTCGACTTTGGATTGGATGCGCGGGTGCATAACGAGAACGTCCTGCACACTGACTTTATACCCTTTATACACATTGCGACCATCGAGTTGCAAATAGTATTAGGACAGATTTTTTTTCTATTTCATTGCGGTTATTCGGATATTAAAGAGATTAAAACGTGAGAAAAAATTTGAGGCGATTATTCTTCATTGAACTTTGGTCACGTGCGTGTCATTTTCTGAGGATTACAGTGCATCAATGTGTCGACTAAGTGAAAGGAATTGAGTTTAAGACTTTTTATTAGGATCCCTTAAACTGGGGAGGCATCGGTGATTCCATCTCACCGAAGCTGTCTACTTCCGGTTTCATTTGGTGGATAGACCCTTTCTTTTCAGAATTGTGAGTAAAACTTTTTTCTTGTTCTTGTTCGTAAATATATTTAGAGTGAGAAAAAATGTTAAAACATAAAGCAGTCATATGACAACCAGTAAAAATTATTATTGTTCTACATACTTTAATTCATTTATTATTATTTAAGAAGTCACTTATTTCATATTTTGAATGAAATATACATATATATAACCATGCAGCTCAATTCCAATTACGAATTACATAAAAAATGTATAATAAGGATAATTCCATGGTATTTTCTATATATAGTTTTTATTGAAGTTTAAGTAATAAGGATTTCATTTTAAGTTTTAACCTCCCCCCAGCATCAGTAATCACTGCAGAACTTATTATGACAGTGCGCGAATTAAAATTTTTCTAATATATCTCGAAATGAGAACTGAATACTAATTTTTCGCCGATAAAGCTTTCAATTATTTGATTATATACGGATGAGAGCGCAAAGCATTATTCCTAATATATGTATCTTTTATTATTATAATGCACGGGGAAAACTAGATTGTATTAATAGATTGTAGAGAATATCTACATATAAAGTGGAGTGTATATATGTACGTATAATTAATGGAATATGACTATAACCATAACCTGATGACACATAGAGTTCATTCAAGTACTGTAGAATTTGATTACATATGACATCTTTACAGATGTTATAATAATTCACATTTATCATTATTAGTTGTCAAATCATTTACACATTCGAGACATTATTTGCATAGGAAATTTACTGCCAATTGAAGGGAGATTTTTTTCAAAACAAATGTAAAAGTCATATTTTTATTGAAAGAAATTCTGACTTTTTGTTTAGTCTGCAACTTTTGATAATAAGCTTTTAATATCTATACAGACTTTATAAATGTCGTTTCGCTGATTCTCTCGTGAATCTGAGACTTGATAAAAATAAGAAATTTCTTTCTTGTGTGGAAGCAGTAGGAACTTATCAAACTTCTATTAACTCCAAATTATTACATACTAGCAATGTCTATTATTGTGCGATAAGTTCCTTGTGCAATTAAATTGCGTTGAACTCTCCACAGGTGAGCATTGAACTCACAATCATCAGTTTTCCTGTTGCCTCGTTTTCCCATTCAATCCTAAAAATATTTTTAAAAAAATATTTAAAAATAAAAATAATAGTTCAGAAATGTGAACTGAACTTAGAATTTGCTGTTATACAATATCACTTTTTTTATAACCAAAACGTTGTTTGAATAATAATTGTCCCATTATATTCTATAAATTCTCGGTTTTTGATAGTCATTTCACCAAAGTAAATCGCAGGCTCTTTAATACATGAATAGGCATTTCCTCGATTTCCATAATCATAAAGCAATATCATCTATTCTTAATTGCTAAGTGCTACATGCAAACCTCTTAACAAACAGAAAAAAAACGTTTTAAATTCATGAAACACATTTGTGTCAAGAGGCAATTATATACATTTATTTTATTACTCTAATTTAATCAGCTTCTATGAAGACTCTTTGATTTAATAGTTCTGAAAAATTAATATACAATGTATCTCACACTCTACTTCCGTATAAAGATGCAAATAGAGTGGAATACGCAATGGATAAGACGATAGCTGAAAAAATTCTTGTTCATCTTGATCCCGGAAAATAAATCCAAATTCTTGCACATCTATAATATGTATACTCACAATTCTTAGAGTCAGACACGTTGATCATTTTGTCACCTTGGCAACTTTTTCATTGACTGACTTAATTTTTCCCACGAATAAAAAACAGAATAATTTATGTTGCAGTTTGCTAAAAAATGTATCTACTATTAATATTTGCACATGAATAAAGTAGAAAACAAAAAAAACCTAAGAAGAAAAAATGATCTGATGAAATTTTCGACTTTGTTCTCGCTTAAAAATAAATCCTATAGTCGCAACAAATCTTTCTAATACATAAATGCTGTCTAATTACACTCCTATAATAGTAAAAATTACAAAATTTCCATTGCTTGCGAGTGTGTTTTATCGCACGTTTCTTATGATGTGAACAAAATTATTTAAAAAATTACTTCCTCTTGATAATTTCTGCCCCGTAAGTGACTTGAGTGATATTAATTCTCGAAAAAAATTAGATTCTTATTCGCCATTTATCTTCGAGTACTATTTATAATTTTGAATGATGCAGTATCATTAATTTAGAAAATACATACCCTCAGTTAAATGGTCGTTGACACTATATATGCGCGTCAGACATGTCTGACGCGCTGCAGCGCGTATTTTGGTGTGAGATATATATGTGGTGAGATGTGTATATAATAACGGGAAAATCATCAATAAATGGTGATAATGTGTATCGGAGTTGCTGCTGCCACTTTCATCGGGAGGAATCACCTTATTCACATCCGTCCACAAAGGCCATGCGATTAATTATAGTTAGGTAATCATTAAACTGACATGAAACTCGATTTATTCATATACGCAAGCAAGACATTTCTTAATGTGTGGAATTTACGTACTGAAAGAGATTTGATAGAAAATTATTAATTGATAAAAAATTAGAGCGCTATAGCGCTATAATATATATATTATATATACTTGAATCGTTTGTCAAATTAGCACAGAAGAAAATTTAGTTTTTTACGATGAAAGAAATTTTCCATAGGCTTGTGGACGTGAAAATAAATATACTTAAAAAGATTTTCAGAAGAATAATTTAAACGACCGGAACTGTCTTCAAAATAAATGAGCAAGAGTTAAAAGATTAATTTATTTGTTATGAGATTCAGTATTCAAGGCCTTTTTATTCATGCTAATTTGTTAAAATTCTCTTATTCTTTCTAATAAATCGTTATTCATATTCCATATTCATCTTTTGGCTCTATGAGAATCGAACAGTCTGAAAAATGAGTTCTGGGATTTACCGAACATTGGACAAACAGAAGTAAGCTAACACTCTCAGAAATATAAAAGCTCTAAGTGTATTTGCACAGAAATCGAATGGAAGTTGTATTTCTAAAGTATATATGTAGGTATATAAACGCTGTCTTCACTATATATACAGCACATATATATATAAATCTTTTTCCTTTCCTTTGACATTGTATGAAATATGAATTTCATCTCAACAATACTGATTAGCTTCTTAAATTGCTACTTTAATTTAAATAATAACAATTTTTTGTACCACATACACCGAGAAAAATGTATATTCAAACTTAATATCTACATAGTCAAAAAATTTAATTACAAATATATTCATCCTAAATATTAAGCTTGATGAATATCCATTTTTCTCCGTGTAAATAAAGTAAATGTACCTATCGAATATTTTTCTTTTCATGGGGAAAAAATGATGAATACTATTAACGCACTTATTGTCAATGAATATAATATAGAGAGTTTTTACAGTTTTTATGTAAAAAGAAACACTATTAATGTCGCAGGTTTGAATTATATACACGGCGGCTACATCAGGAGGATCGAGTAGACCTCGTTATATTGTGCGTGTAATAGTTTAGCATTGCTCCCAATAATTTCTTATTTTTCTGTAAGTAGCCTCGAGAATTTTCCTTCATATGAAACACCCTAGCTATACTTAGTAATTATATAAAACATCATTCATTGTATGTGGCAATAATGAATAAATAATGACATATTCCCTATTCTGCGTTAACAATAAATTCTGATCGAATTACGTCGATTGCAGGGTCTTAAAGTCAAGGTGGCAGAAAGAAGAAGTCTCGAAAGGATCGAAGATACCAGGTCATAGCCATGAAATCCTCAGTCGAACTACAACAGTTTAAGAGTGAGTAATTTTTTAACATCATGAATTTGAATAATTAGTCATTATCGCTTCCGACACATTCTGCTGAACGTGTTCCATGCTTTTTATAGAATGCAAATTCGAAGCCTTTTAATCTAGTTTATTCAGTTCAAAAAGTTCAAACTCGTTCAAAATTGATAAATGCATGTTTTGCCATCTTGAAAACAATCTGGACGGCGTATGCGTTATCGTGATCGCAACTCTTGTATAAAGAGATAATGCGAAAAAGTAGCGAGTTTCGATTGGCAAATCATATTTTGTCAAGTGCTTTGTGCATTTAAATCTGTATAATTGTTTCTCATGAATGACCGCGCAGTGTGCTGATGAGCAGCGCTATAACCCGTGTGAGACAACATTGAACAGAATTTCTCAATGAAAGTCTCGACGTCTTCAGGAAATGATGGCACTTACGATATCGACTACATATACATATACATATACATAAAATATGTATTATTCTCTGAAAGTAATGGAAAAAATGACACCTAAAGAATATCTTTCTTTTAAAAAAGCAGCATTTGATAAAGAAATTATTATCTTATATCTACACGTTTTATATTTTATAACTCTATATATGTATATATATATATATATATATAATTAAAACTATACATATTTTGAAATGAAGATTCTTTTATTCAATACAAAATTACTTTTCCCGGAATAAAATTATGTAGAAAAAGCAATTGCAACTTAAATTGCGAAATACCACAAAATGGTCCTGAAAGGTCATGATAATGTCTTAAAACGTAAAGCATAACGTCATCTTATTAGGTAAAAAAATGTTCATTTGCATTGTTAAATGAGCCTATAGAATAATCATCAATAAACTTGACTATGATGTACGTGTTTATTGGTTAAAATCTGAAGAAAGAAAAAAAAACGTCATCTCCATCAAATTTGTTTTCGAGACATCTGGTTTTGATTAATACGAGTGTTTATACATATTACGCTATTCGTAAAAACCACATAACTTAACTTTAATTTTGCATCTGATATCATTTTTCACTAGAAACATATTCTTTTATAAAAAAAAAAAAATATTGAATAAATTCAAAAACTTTTCTTATGCAAACTTTGACCTATTCTTCATTAATGAATATTAATTTAAATTATTTCGAGTGAAAGATCATTGAAGGGAATATATATATATACATGTATAGTTTTCAAAAAGTTTCCTAATATCAACACATGTACGAAAAACGTGACTGGGGAAAATACGCAATTTATGAAGAAACATTTTTCACTCCTTGAATCATTTCACGTGTCTATTTAATGTTTAAAGAAAATATAGAAAGCTCATTTAGAAAAATCTTTAATTCTTTATTAAAAGTTCCTGATACGGTACCATACTCAATGTCGCAAATATTGTAACCTTCGGCTTTTCTGAACTATCGTCTTGCTATCTGGTCTTTTTACAACGATAGATAAAAAAAATTATATTTATTTATATTTTCCTATAATTATAGGAAAGTATAAGAAAATACGGATGCATATAATAATAATAAGGGGCTATTCAAGTATTACGTAAAGTGTTTTTCATTTGTTTAAATAAATATGACAATAAAACAACCGTGAAGTTGAAAAGGACACACTGATTTAAACAAACGAAAAATACCTTACGTAATATTATATTTTTGAATAGTCCCTAAGTAAGCTTCTATGATGTCGATTTTAATTATGTTTTATTATATGATTAATAAGCACACTTCATTGTGATTGAAACTTAATGCCATAGTTCGTTTGATGTCATATTAGGTCGTACTTTTTACAGACAATTATTGTAATGCGTATGCGGATTTTAATCATTGAATATGGAAAACTAACTTACATCTATGAGAAATTTTATTACAACGCCCTTATTCGACTGAAAATTTGCCTTCGAAATGTAAATTAAAAATTAAAAATTAATATAAAAAGTTTCAACGATTTTTTTAAATTTTATAAACAGAATCATTTTTTTACTTTTTGACAAAAAATTGTATTTAAATCTTTATATTGCTCGATATAACGATAATGTTTGCAAATTTCTGTTATCTTTATGATTTCAATGCAAACAGTCAATTAATTGAATGCGATAAAAACAAAGTTATCATATATATTATCGATTATATGAATGATAAAAAAAATGCTATAAAGCTCAAGACGAATAAATTAATCATTCATTAATACAGACCTCACAAGTACCTAATCAAAATGCAAGTTACTTAATTGGTAAGATCTGATTTTTGTATAATACTCGCTAAGAATTTTTGATCGGAAATTTTTTTGGACGTTCGTTATACTTAAATTTTTTGCAAGAGATTTTATTGAAGAATAATAGAATTTTACGAGAATTGCACCTTACTGAATGTATACAGTAACCAAATGTTTGTTTAACACAATCACACTTGCATATTGATCATTCTTGGACAATAATAGTCTGTCAATGACACATGGAATGATGTGGTGACATTTGCGATAACATGAGATTTAAAAAAAACTGTATGCGACATTGATTGCTTCATTCTTCTGCTGGCGCTTTTAATGTAATTAGATTTAAAGTAGGTTTTATTTCAACTTTATATTCAGTTTCTATTATGTGAATATTATTTTTTCATTGAATATAAGGTACACCTAAATTTTCTTATTCTGACGATGTATTTTGATGTATTTCTTATTTTGATGTACCTTGCATTTTAATAAAGTTTATTGTGTAAACTGAAATTAACGAGTAAGTAATCATCAACATTAGTTTTAATTGGCACAATTCAAAACATTACGTTTTTTAAAATACCGTAATGAAAGTGAATAAAATATGGTATAACTACAATTTTCGATTTCCACAACCACGGTTGTGGTTGCCACAAAATGGCAGCAGCCACAACTATGTGGCAACTATTATTAAATACTTGTCACAATTATTGCATATAGTTTCCACAACTACATATAGTTCTATTAATCAAAATTGTGGTAGTGGTAACCACAAGTTAGTAGTTATACCATATTTCACTACTTCTGTAGTTTTCACAACCATATACAATATATACATATATAGAATCTTTTCAGTGTACAGAATTCGAGACGGTAAACAATTTTCCAAATGGAGAAATATTATGAGAGTTTAATGAGAAGGTCAAGTCTTTCAACTAAAACTTGAAATCTTGATCGGCGAGAGATCAGAAATTTGAATTCTGAAATATAAAGAGCCTTGATCGACCTTTTATTGTCACTATCGAATAAATGTGAGTCAAGGTGAGCTACATACCGTTCAGATTTCTGGAAGTTTTTTGATAGGTCAATGTCGTTGTGATGCAAATTTTACGCGGAAAACTCTAATGATATTCTGGAACTATATTCTTCCGGAATAGAGAATCCAAGTTTTCTGATTGGACAAATGGAATAAAAACAATCGATCAATTCTTTCGAAACAAATCTATATAATTAGAACTTCTCGCCAGATAAGAATGAAAAAATTTGAAAAAAAAAGAGAACCATATCTAATATTTCTTCAAGGAATTGATTTTTGTTTTACTCATCCGTATCAGTCCGTATACATATATCAGACAGATGTAAATATTTTTCATAAATTTTATAGTTTCAGAAACAAGGTATTGGTCGAAAAAGGGGAATGTTTACTTTATTTAATGATTAATGTTTCGATAATGCTTTTGTATTCACAATCAGAGGATTGCATTATCGATTGATAATTATTATTATTGCATTGTTGAAAAACCATAAACTCATCGGGAGACGCAAGAATGCAAATCGCCCGATACCACATGTATTGGTATTTTTATTATATCAAGTTCAGACTGAGAAGCTTCGAGGGTAATATAATTGTAGAATGTCTTTGCACATTATGAATAGTCGATAAAGATAATAATTTTTAGAATTGAGACGCTTTTATCAGCTTGAAAAAATTCAAGAGGCATTATTATTAAGTAAATTATTCACTCCGAACGAGTGAAACAATCGATTTACAAACATTATTGTCAGTTAATTTCATTTTATGATCATTCTCTATGAAATATTTCGAGATACAACTTTCAAAAAGAAATTGAAGATATATTAATTTTTTTTATACTTTTTATACATTGACTACACCAGTAAATCTCAAATTCACCACATTGATATTTTTATATACGGTATTATTCACTTATTTTCCAAACATTTCTTTCACTTTGATTAAATAAAAAAAATATATAAAATCTAACAAATTAATTCCACAGAAGGAAAATATATTAGACTTCGAAACTATCAACTGATGTTTTATTGGTAAAACATTCAATAAACGTCATAACTGCATTCCTGCAATTGATTGACTAAATATCTATGGCCTTCCTATTGAGGTGGTTTTACATCAATAGACAAACAAAAACGGTCATAAATTTGAATCTCAATGAACACTTTTTTCCCGTATCTTTAAGTAAATTAAGAATTTTAATTCACAATAATTATTAATAAGTAGCAATACTATAAACGCGCTACAGCGGCGTGAGAATTACTATTATTTGTTTGAAAAAGTAAAAATTAATGAAAAAATTGAGCTACTTTAAATTTTCTAATATTGTATCACATGCCCTGCTCTTATTAATTATAAAATATTTATAAAATTACAGATTACTCTGTTTTTTAAGATGAAATTTAAATTATTGTTAAAACACCAACATGAATTTAAGTGTCACACAAAAATAAATAAAAAAGCAAAAGTATCACTGCGAATGAACAAACGAATGAACAAATAAGCGAACGGAATTATTAAGATTATTATATAATAATAATAATAATAATAAATAATAATAGTAATAATAAATTATAATAATAATAAAAATAATAATAATAATAATTCCTTTAGACCCACAGTATGCGAAATGTGAATTAAATATTTATTAAAAATTTAAAGTCAACATACAATTAGAATGATTACAGATTTTTTTATTTTTAATTTATTTAAAAATTTGTAAACATTTTGGAATTATTTAAAGATGAATTGAAAGACATCGTAAAAATATGGATTATCTTGTGAATTATAGAAAGCGATTTTTACATTTTTCAGAATGTGTTCTCTTATTCATGGCGGGAATTATATGCAGTGGATTAGCATACGCTTTATATGTCATCGATCCAGTAAGGCTGATTATCGAACACGTGAGTCAAATTAAATTAGTAGCAAAATTTATCATCCGTCATATAATATAATTTTAAAAAGCGTTTAAAAATTAAAATTGTTAAATAAATTCTGCGCTTAATTGCAGCATCTTCAAATGGCACCTGGAACGCTTGCATTCAGTTTGTGGAGGAAACCACCTATAGATGTTTACTTAAAAGTTTATATTTTCAACATTACAAACCCAAAAGAATTTCTAAACAAAGAAGAGGAACTGAAACTTCAAGAAGTTGGACCTTACGTTTATCAGTAAGTTTTTGTACTCGAGCATTTATAAAATTAAAATACTAATTAAAGTCAAAATATAAAATCTAAAATTGTGCCTTTTAGAGAAGTATTGGAAAATAAAAACATAACGTGGAATAAAAATGGAACAATGACTTATTCGCCTAAAAGAACAGTATTCTACGTCCCAGAATTGTCCGTCGGAGATCCTAGAAAAGATATAATTTCAGTGCCAAATATTCCAATCTTGGTAAGTGCAAACAATCCAATAAAAAGTATTAATAAAACATCTTTGTTAAAAACTTCCTCATCTTCCAAGAAGGCAGTTTAAAATCCAAACTGAGATATTTTTTCCCAGAGTGCATCTTAATTCTATTTACCTACGATTACAAGAACAAAAGAAGAGAGTGTGAGCCACCTAATAGTAACCTTTTAAGAAAAACTTTTGAAGAATGTATTTAATTTCCATATTTACTATTCGTAATTGGTATTCTTGTCTATGACCTGTGACTTTAGATAAAAAAAAAAAAGGAAAAAGCAAACAAAGCACAGATCACGATATGAATTTTCCTTCTAACGTGTACTATTACTTGTCTTACATTTTTTCGCCCAGGCTTAAAAATCATAATCGTAATTTGCCAACGAAAATTGAAATTTTTCCATTGAGCAAAAACATTCCTAAGAAGAGTAATCTGGGCCAATAAAAATTCTTATGCATCTAAAAGTGGCCCAACTTTCAAGTCCGTAACTATGACTAGTTATAGATCAAAATTATTATATTATAAATGCTTTATCAGTGTGAATTAATTATATAACACGTATTTCGCCTTGACAAAAAAAAAAGAAAAGAAAAAAAAGTAAAGTTGATTCAGCAAACGAATAGACTTGGCATCGTCCAACTGATTATAAACAATGTACCACCGCGAATGCAAGTATTTCTGATTTTAACATTTTAAATGCTAATTATATACAGTTATGATATTAATAAGTAAGTATATTTCTTTGTTCAACGTATACGAAGATTTCTGAGTAACACTACAAAGCTTATTTCTTAAACTGGACCCTGGTTTAGAGTATAATTATTCTAGTTTCTCAAGACCTGCTGCCATCGCCTAGAGAAGTGGAAATATGCTACAAATATAGAATTAATTACTCCAGATTGACTAGTTTCAAATGGAAAGACTGAACTATTTTATTAATTTGAATTTCTCAAGGTCTCCTTTTAATCAACTCGGTTCAATCTTTGCTGAAAAAAATAGACCAGTTCTAATTAAAATTAAAATATAGATTAAAGGAAATAGATCATCAACTTTGAAAATAAAGATTGCTGATGAATGAAATAATTCACAATAAAAACGTGAATTAATTAGTAGTTATAATCAAATGAAATGATTTTTGATTTCAAAGAGTAGGTATAAGATAATGAAGGCATTACAAAAATAAAAGAGGAGACCGGTTTGCGGAATTTCTGAGTGAACTCGGAATGTAGAAATGTGGAATAATGAAAAAAATCGTTCGACGCCGAAAAGCATTTGTACGCGGGCAAATATATTATATAAATCAATATAAATGGCCCAGGAAACATAAATAGCTAAATCGAATGAATAATTCAAAAGAAGCGCCTCAATAGTTTAATTATTCATATCTTCAGGGAGTTTCGTCAGCTCTACACGACAAAGGTTTTCTGGTGAACTACCCCTTGACTCAAATAGCGAATCTTATTGGTGCTGAGCCGATCCTCAACATGACAGTTTATGATTATTTGTGGGGCTATCATGATCCATTGATAAAATTAGCTGGCAACATTGTTCCGACTTTCGTCAACTTTCAGAAGTTTGGCCTCCTTGACAGGGTGAGAACTAAAAATATTACACTGAAAAAACGAGTTGGTTGGGCCAACTACTTAGTTTGTAGTATATGACGTTGCTATTTTATTGGTTGGGATAACCACTTTTCTTGTTGGCGGTACTATTCGGTTTGCTGAGGTAACAACATGAGTTGTTACCCTAACAAACCGAATAGTGAGGCCAACAAGAAAAATGGTTGTCCCAACCAATAAAATAGCAACGTCATATACTACAAACTAAGTAGTTGGCCCAACCAACTCGTTTTTTCAGTGTAAAATTCAAAAACGATGAAAATTAAACTTCCATAATATGCATAATATATATTTACGATAGGACCGTCCGCCGATCCATTTCAAATTCATTTTCAAACTTGATTCTAAGAGTTTGCTGTATAAACGTACACACTGCGCAAAAATTGAGAACATCCTTCACGTCTGTCCTTTGATTATTACTATATCTGTAACTCATGCAGATTGTTTAAGAATAATGGCCGATTTCTTCACCTCCGGATAAAATTTATCTTGCAGATAAACCCTATTTAACCATTTCTGATTGGGTGGATTCAGGGTTTATCTGCAAGATAAATTTTATCTGGAGGTGAAGAAATCGGCCATAAGTGAATTTTTTTACTCTTCTATATAAATTCATTCCTGTATGTACATTATAAAACTTTTGTCC
Organism: Synergus itoensis; assembly: GCA_904066005.1. Classification (NCBI taxonomy): domain Eukaryota; kingdom Metazoa; phylum Arthropoda; class Insecta; order Hymenoptera; family Cynipidae; genus Synergus; species Synergus itoensis. The sequence continues at coordinate 538,461 of CAJFCP010000116.1, read as the reverse complement.
ATCATTAAGAATCAAAGGTAAACGCAGCTACTCTCGTGAAATTGCAAAAAGTAACCGTGAGTTCCTTGAAATTCATGTATTATATCTCTAACATGAGTAATAAAATAAACACACATTCTATATATGAAGCGAAAAATGCAGTTGATATAAATAATAATAAGTAGAAAAGCAGGTGTTAATACGTTGGATATTCGCGTATTCTGAAGAAATGTCGCAATGTGGTTCTTGTGCAAATCCTTTCACTGTGTTTAGGTTCACGAGGTTAATATATATATATACCCATTTTTAATTGCGTTGACCGTCACATATAGAAATATTATATCGGGTAAATGATTCATGAAGGTATATATATATATTTATATATATATATGTATATATATATATATGTATGTAACTATCAATTTCAAGAAATCATATTGAACATGAAAAATAGGTTCTAATCTTAGGCATTATAGACTGTATTTTGTGGAGTGCCTTGAAAGAGATTGCATTTGAAAATTGAGATTTATGGTTTTATGGGAGATTAGAACTTATTTGATTAGAAGAAGGTAATATTTAAGAATGGATTCTATAAATTAAAAATTTGTTCAATTTTTGAGTAGATAAATACTGTGAGATACCGCGACAGCCTGCAAGAGCCATTTTCATAATTATTAAGGAGAATTGATGAAGCTTGACGTGTGTACGTTTATTTATCTATCGATTCGAACCTTTCAAACTGCGCATACATCTGTCTCTTTTTTCCCAAGACAGTTACCTAATGATCTGCGGCGTTAACGAACGAATGATCTTTTCGCCTCCATAGATGTACGACGAAGGCGACAATGTGATAAACATGAATATTAAAACAAATAAGAATATGACTGAAGAGAACGGACGCTACCTGAGCATTGAGACCTACAACGGAAGTCCAGGATTATCTAACTGGGGATATAAAGAGCAATCTGGAAACGTCACAACCCCTGAGTACGTATTTTTTAATTTATCGATTTAAAATTCTCAAAATAAGTCTCGTGACTTGGCGCCATAACCATATTTCAGATTTTCAGGCACCACATTAAAAAATTAACAATTAAAATTATTTTCTCTATTAAATAGCCTTAATATTAATAAAATGTTAATTCTTTTTTTAGATACAATTTTAAACGGACCTCGTGTCTGGCCGCGAATTGATTTTACTACTTGCGCGAGAAATCTGTCTCTTATTAGTTGCCATTACTACTTAATAGGAAAACATTATTTTATTATTATTTATTTTATTAAATAAAATTAGCTATTTATTATATATTATATTACATTTTTTATGCTTCCTTATCTTTGCTACTTAACTAATTATAGCATATATAAATTTCAATTCAAGTTCAGGGATTGGATCTACAAATTTTCTTCTTTTTTTTTAAGGATTTTCCAGGTTGTAATTCATGTATAAGTCACATGACATGGTACTTGTAACCATATAGTTATTCAGGTTTTCACTTTTTAAAAAATTAATAATTTAAATTGATTCTTCGTAGGAAACTAAATTTGATCTTATAGTAAAGTATTATACATGCCATTAAAAGTCCTTCAAATCCCAATGTAAGTTTTGTAAAATGCCGTTAAAATTTTAATTAACTTAATTAACTTAATTAATTTCGTTAATTAATTCATTAATTAAATTAATGAAAATCCAACGAATTCGCTTAAATTTAAATCATTTAAAATTCCTTAAAATTCTTTAAAATGCAAAATAAAACCCTAAATAATTTTGTAAAATCTCTTAATATTCTCTAAGAATCAATAAAATTTCGTAAAATCCCTTGAACTTCCATGAAATTAAAGAAAATCTAAACTATTGTTAAATCCTCTAAAATACCATAAAATTTCTTGAAATGAGGCAAAATCCCTTAATAACTACAATCTCAATAAATTTTGAAAATTTTTTAAAATTTGATGTCATCAAATTTACTTGTTTTAAAATTGAAAAAATATAATTTTTTTGAAGGGCGTAATTTCAAATTGAAATTAATTATCCATACAACGGCGTTTGTTGCGCGCTGAACCGAGCGTTTAATATTGCTAGTTAAAAATATTAATAAGGATACACTTCCACTTCCAGAAGTTCTTGTCTAGATTTAATTTTAAATTTTCTTTCTTTTTCAGAAATACAGTTTGTAACACAATCCAGGGAGCGACTGAAGGCACTTTATTTCCATTGAACATGGACAAGAAGGCAGTGTTTAGAATATTCAGAAAAGCTTTTTGTAGGACTCTTCCTATCGTTTTTCAAAAAGAAAAAGTCACGGATGATGGAATACCAGTTTATCAGTATGGATTTTCAGAAGACTTTTTGGACCCACCTGATCAAAATCCGTCAAATAAATGCTATTGCAAAAAGAATGAGAAGTGCCTCAAAAAAGGACTTTCGAATTTGACTCCTTGCTATTACAGTAAGTTCTTTTTTTTTTAATATTTCTCAAATATTTGAATTATTTTTTACTCGAACTTAGAGAGTGAAAAATGAGGTTTTCTTGCATGAAGCTTCAATTATGTAAATATTTGAAAGAATTCACGCAGATAAAGTAGTAAAGTTAGTTAGAAGTCAAAATGACTCTGGACGTTCAGAGGGCAGTGGAATAATAGGTTCTTTTGACCATGATGAAATGATATAATAAGGAAAACTTGCGCAAAGACATCTTGACTGTGACTCGAGGAGTTACCGCAGTAAACTCTTGCTTTGTATGTATGCCTTCCTTTTTATATTGTTTTTTTTTTGCTTTTTTTTTTCAAATGAAAGAAAAGCATTTAAAACGAATGGAAAATGGCAACGACACAACTCATTATTTTTCGCTTGCACAATTTGTCTAAGGCTAGAATTCTAGATTCAAAGAGATAATCGAGCAATTCTGCATATTTATTGTTGTAACCAGTAAGATTTCTGATGTTCTAATGATATATTGATATTATTTTGGACTAAGAATAAGAATTGCTAAACTATCCGCAAGAAATGGTATTTTCAGTTTCCTAAGATAAGGTGTTCTCATTATTATTATTAATATTATTATTATTATTATTATTATTATTATAACTTTCAATTTCTGTCAAGTTTCACAAATCAGGGTAATGAACTTTAATAGGTTTTTTCTTCAAGTATCTTGTTAACCTATTGACTTCTGTATTTAACCGACTATCTGAGTATGTATTTATTTTATTTACTTGTCTAGTGAAATCGTGCGTTTATGAATTTATTAAACCAACTCCAACATACTTAATTATACATTTATTTAAATGTTATTTCCCTTGCAATTATCTTTTCTTTCGGTAAAAAATAATTTATGGAATTCGGGGAAAATTTTAAATAAAAGAAATATTAATATTGTAATAATTTTGCTGACATTTTACAGACATGAATAATAAATCGATTATTAAAAATAATAAATAAAATAAAGTTATTTTTCATTATTGACGAAAATATTTTTATAGGAAAAATTTTTACAACAGTTTAAAAAGACTTTGCAAAATTCAAATGGAAAAAGCTTGAACTTTAGATATTTGATTCATGAATCATTTAGGCAATAAACATAAAAAAGTTAAAAATTTAAAATACCAATGCCTATATAATGGAATTTTATTTAATAACAATTTATAAGCGATAAAATATTCAAAGGAGTTGGGAAATCTTCAGAATTAGAAATTAAATCATTTTTTTGATAGATCCTCGCTTTCCGCGAAACTTTCTTTATGGTAAACACGCATGTAAAGTGTAGTTGACAGTGGGTGTGTTGAATTTTCTTGTAAGTACATAGATATATTCTGTGACTGTCAGTGAACATGCCAAGTATAGAAGATTATGCAAGGACCTTGAATTTTTTTTTAAAACAAAATTTCCCGACTATAAAATGTAAACAATTGACTAGTTCAAGTACAAGGTTTTGTTTACAATTTCTTACATAAATAAAAAATTATAGAGTAAGCATTCAAGCATCAGCCTTATGCATAATTTTATTGTATTTTTTTTAAATATAATTATTATTCTCGTATTATTAAATGTATAACGAGTGAGATTTTGACACATTAATATTAAGTAGAATTAGATCATTTTAAATCAATAATTAATATATTATTTCTTTAATATTCCTCCAGTAATTCAACACTTTTAACTTTTAACTACTAAATTTCTCTATGCAAGAATTTTGAAAAATTGACCAAGAGATACAAGTCGTTAGGACTAATTCAGTGACGGTAATAATTTATATGAAAATCTCTGTCAACCTCGAAAAAACGAGTTTGTCTCCTCACTTTCAGAACGGTAGCAGTTACGGTGTCATTGAACTTTTATAATTACTGCAGAAGTAGTACAGTGTCGCGTGTATTTTGCATACGACGAAATCATTTTATATATGTATAAATATATGCGTAAATAAAAAAGAAATGATTCGGAACGAATAAAAAAGAATTTGCATCTTTACAAAATAAATTATGCATAATCCTGATTTATGAAGCACTTAGGTACCTACTCAAATTTCCGCTTTGTGTCGCAACTTTAAGAATTCTTTTTGACATATAATGCGACTTCATTTTCCTCTTTAATTCAAGAATCAAGCAGGCGATTCTTATAATGTGTGCAGATTTTCATCATTTTTTCTATTAAATAGCGACAGTGCTCCCAACCGCCAACGTGAGCCCCAAACTCTACTGCGCATGTGTCGCATTCGACATCCCATTGGTTGCTATTCGCGCGCAATTTGAAATGCTAAAAAATATTATGCATTTCAAATTACGCGCGAATAGCAACCAATC